>JAWWEM010050919.1:0-10450 GCA_035582935.1 Ormyrus thymus
TTGTGTACAAGAAAATTCTCTTTAAAGTTCATAACTTTTTTTTGTCTCGAAAATTACTGATAAAAACTAGTAAAAATGTTTCTAGGTTAAAATTTTTGACTGGTTAATGTTCTACAATTTTATAAGATTTTAAGAGTTTTTACGAGACGCTTTCAACAGGGTTACGTCTTTATTTACGTTATGACGTAGGGGTGTGCAGCCAGGTTTATTCCAAATACTTCTCAGAACTCTTACGCTACTGTTTACGTCGAGCGTAAGAGTACGTGCAGCCGAGATTTGTTTTTAATTCTTTAGTTTTTTTCTCTGTTTTGGAAGGATGGGGATTTTGGTTGTCTCAAACACATACATAAAGTTTTAGTAATTCGAAAGATTTTGAGAGCAACGGTATGTTATCCAAATTAAAATGAACGTCAAGATCTTAGAAAAAGCAGAAAATTGCCGAAATTTACTGATATCGTTCTCTGGAGCGAATGTATTCTATTTTCACGGGAGATAATACTTTGTGTGACAATTTGTGAAAATCCTTGTATCCCGTGCAAGGAGAGCTGACGGAGCTCGCTTTTGAGAAAAGAAATCTAGCGCGAGAGAGAATCTGAATGTATAAACAGTACTAATAATTAAATAACTTGTTTGTGCCCGTGGAACGGGAAAAATATAAATCCTCGTTCAGGTGTTTTATTTAATTACCACGACACAAATATTAATTTTTGATAATAGTGTAAGTTATCGGGCAATTTATTTATAAGTTGTAAAGACAGTTTTTTTAAAGAATTGTTCGCTCGCATTTGAACTTTGATTTCGACGACTTTTGCTGCTTCTGTTTCGAGCAAAGCTGAAGTATACTCCATACCATAATTTGCCCTTTTTACAGATAAAAACGATGTATCATTCTGAACTGCAGCAATTGTTTTTTTGAAAATCATTGGAAACCAATTCTGGTTTTAATATTTTTCTATGTATCAATAGAATCAGATCTTTTACATCGGCATATGCTTCACCTATATCAGCATTTTTTTCTGAAACACTAAATTAACATCATTAACTTCTAATAATATTGGTTTTACAATTTTTAAATATAAATAATTCGAGTTGTCGTTTAACATTTGACTAAGTAGTCGCGCTGTGTAACATTTTTCTTTGTTACTCACTATATTGAAATGGGTCTTAAGCTCGAAATAATGTTCTAAAAGAACCCTTACAACATTATACCTTGCAAGCCATCGGGTATTAGACAATTTCACCTACATGAAACACTTTCTCATCCTCGCTTTCGTTGTAGGTATTTAACGTTTCCCAGAAACTTTTATATTCTACTTTTCTTTTCGTGCTGTTTGAAAACCAATGGAATATTTCTCGGCAAAGAAATTCAATAGATGCCAGAAACTCTTCTGCGGCTGTTGACGCGGCTAAATTCAAAGCATGGCAAACGCATTTTATAAGCTGCAGCCCAGGAACGTCATTTTTTAATAAAAAAAATAGCGAGTGATGTTTCCTGCAAAGATTGCTACCATCATCTGTGCCTAAGCCAATTAAATTAGTTACAGGTAGTTTTATTTCTTGCAGGTAGTTTTTAATTTTTGAATATAAAGGGTCGTCATCCGCTTTATCGATTTCCAAAACAGATATAAATTCTGTAATTATTTTATTTTTCGAAACACTAAAATATTTTATGCATAAGCATAAATATTTTAATGTTGAAATATCAGTAGACTCGTCAACAATAAGCGAATATCGCGTATTACTAACGTCCTTAACAAGATAAGCCAGTCGATTAGGAGAAATCACATATTTAATAAGCTTCGAACATTTTGTCCTATATCATTTTAAATTTTCGTCATATAGATCGTTTAACATAGAACATAAATGATCAATACTATGAATAATAGCATGGCAAACAATGTAGACCGTAAACTTCAAATTTTTTATTTTTAATTTCTTATAATTTCTTTTGTTATTCGCAGATGCCGTTACAGTTTAAATATTTATTTAAAATAGTTATAAGTACTCCCCCGAGCTGTGTGGTTGTGGGGTGTAAGTATTTATTTTTTAAAGAATTGCTTATGATAGACTTAGGGTTTGGAAGTAAATTTATACTGTCTTCGTAAGGCATCCCACCATAAAACGCCAAAAATCGTTAGATAGGATGATTAATCGACAAAAATCGTAAGTCGCCAAATTTGCAAAAGTTATCGCCACGGGGACAATGAAAAATTGCCAATTTGGCGAGAAATCGCCACATCTGGTCACCTTGCCGTGGCGACCCGACTGAAGCGCGATCCGCGCGCTATATTTAAAACTTTACATTTGAAATTTTCGTATTAAAATTTATTTTATAGTAATAAAAATCATTTTTAAAAATCTGTATACATTTATATATTGTTCTGATAACATTTATTAATAAATTATAATTATAACATTTTTAGAAATTATTTCAAAAAATCTAAAATTAAAAATTTTCGAATTATATGCTATTACTTCTTAAATTTTTTAAATTTTTGCATAAAAATTTATTTTCATGTAGATTATAACATATTCAACCAAAATATGTAATAAAAAAGTTTCCGTTTTTTGAAATTTTTTCGGTTTAATACCCCCAAAATTTCTGTCTTATTTTTTTAATCAGTAACAAATTAATATAAAAACTAGTTGCATAATCTATTTAATCTATTTATGTTAAATGTTGTCATTTTTATAATACACATTTTACTATTTTGTGTTTATATTAACATAAAATTTTATGATTTTGTTTTAATTGTAGGAGAAGACAACTTATCAAAGAAATTGAAGGATCTTGAAACATTGCTAGTAAATCATCAAATGGAAATAAAATCTTTATCTGAACAGCTAAAGGCAGCACGCATCCAAAGTCAACAATATTGTGATATTGCCGAAAGCGCTGAGTTACAGCTGCGTGAAACAATGGATCAGTATAATAAGTCGAAAATAATGCTTGAAAGTAATTTAAAATCTGCTTCAGATGAATCCATAATTTTGAAAGAGAAAGTAAAAAATTTGGAAGAAAAAATAGTAAAATTATCGAACGGGCAACTAGAGGGTGATACAGAATTAAAGGAAAAATTATCTAATGCTGAACGAAAAATCGATGAACTTAATGATCTGAAAAATGAACTTGCTGTTACCAAAAGTGATTTACGAAATGCTTCTGAAGCAGCTGCTGCGGCTGAGAATAAATATGCTAGAGAAATGGTTCTTCATTCTGCTGATTTACAAACTCTTACTAAATTAAAAGAAGAAAATCAAGAAATATCCAAAAAAATGTCAGAACTGATACAACAGAATCATTTAGCTAAAGAAACCTTGACGATTGAAAAATCTATGTGGCAAAATAGAGAAAAGCATCTACACGAAGAAATTAAAGAATTACAAAAAAGAGTAGAAGATTTAAATGCCCAAAATATTCTCTTGCATAATCAGATTCAAGAATTGAGTGAACGGGCTGTTTTATTGCAGAATCAACAAAGCAATAGTGGTTCTCTGAGTCCTAATAAAATTACAGAATCCGTAAATCGAAGTTTTTCTGAAGAAGATTCTAAGTCAACAGAACAGTTACTTCAAATTATGAAATATTTGCGACGCGAAAAAGATTTAGTTCTTGCTAAATTCGATGTACTAAAAATCGAAAACACAAGACTTAAATCGCAAGTTGAACTTACAGAAAAACGTTTAGATGAAACAAAAAAAATCCTTGATCAAGAACGTGAAAACAATGAAATTGAAATTGTCACTACTTCAAAGCACTCGGAATTGCTAAGAAAAGTAGAAACTTTGAATGCTATTACCGATTCTAATCGCATTCTTCGGGAAGAGAGAGATTCGCTTTGTAGCAAAATCAATGATTTAACAGATAGGTTAAACGTACTTTCAAATGAAGTAATACCACTACGAGAGAAAGCTCGGGACTTAGAAATAAAAAATGATTCTCTTCACCAAGAAAATAGTAGTCTAAAAAATGAGGCTATGAGATGGCGTCAAAGGGCAAACACTCTAGTCGAAAGAGCTAATAAAGCAAGTCCCGAAGATTGGCGTAGATTGCAAACGGAAAGAGAAAATCTTAGTAAATTATTAACTTCAGAGCGTGAAATTCATAACAAACGTATGGAAGAACTTAGTAGTTTAAAAAATGAAAAAGCACGTATAGAAGAACAATTATGTCACGTGCAAGTTCAACTTCAATCTCAAAATGAGCAGATTGCTAAAATCACTGAAGACACTCGAAAACTTATTATTAACTTGAATGAAAAGTCTAAAGATCTAGAAAGTTTAAAAAAAGAACTTACTAATAAAGATGCTCTTCTCACAGATATAAAAAATAAAGAGATTCAAATCCGTAAAATTGCTAAAAAATATAAAACTCAATATGAAGAGTTGACGAAAAGTGTAGAAGAGGAAAAAAATCGCTTAGAAGATAATCCACCTAATCAATTATCGGGAGGAAAATTAGTACCGGATGAAGATTTGCAAATTTCTGTAGAAAGAGAAAGTCAGCTCAGAGAAGAGGGTCGTTCGGAATTAAGACAAGTTAATATTGAATTAAATTCAAGAGTAGATGAATTAAGTCAGCAGGTATTAATTATACAATCGGAATCTGAAAATCTAAAAAAAGAAATTGAAGTTATCAACAAAGCTAGTTTAGAAAAAGAAGAACGTGCAAAGCAAGTGCTTAAAGGTGCTCGAACGAAAATCATGCAACTCACCGAGTACAAAAAGCTTTGCGAAAAAGAAATGCATGACTTAAAGGAGAAGTTGGACTCAAGTGCGAGCGAGTGCGAATCAAATGTAAGCGAATACGAGGCCAGACTGGCCGCTCTTAAATCTCAAATGGAAGGTCGCATTCAACGTCTTGAACATGAACGTTCAGATTTACAGGCAGAAAAAGAAGCTTTACTTCAACGAGCTGCGCAATTGCAAAGACAATTATCAGGTCAAAGTAATCTTGGAACTGGAAATACTGATCCACCTACAGCTAATATTAAACCTATGTCGGCTCGTGCTGAAACACCTTTAGCTAGTATTCGTCCTATGAGTGTTGTTGTGCAATCTCGTACTGCTGCTGTTTTGCCAACAACGGCAGGTGCTCCACTGCTTTTAGTATCTCAACAATCACAACAACAGCTCGTGCATACAACTGAAACCAGTTCTCCTACTAGTTCTCACATGGATTATCAGCCAGCTAGTACAAGTAGACAACTATTAGTACAACCACAATTAAATGAATCTGCTGAATCTACTCAACGGGAAGAAACAGAAATGACAGAGCCCATTCCGGGGCAACAAACACAACAACAGCAACAGTGTCAGCAATTAACGGTTGCGCTTGTAAGTCCAAGAGTTGAGCAACAACAGCAGCAGCAACAACAATCAATAATTCCAAGCGATCAGCAGCAGACGGTACCTAGCAGTTCCACGCAGTCCGTAACTACTTCTCATACCACTATTGGTCATAAAAGACCGAGAACTTTAGATTCTTCGGCGTCAGCATCTAATCTTAATGAAAATATTGAACATTCTCTTCAAGAGCAAGTCTCTAGTCCAAAGACGAAAAGAAGCAGACAACAAGAACTAATTCCTACTACCCATACAAGTGTTTCAGACATCGAATATCAGGTATTTATTATATATAATGCATCAAAATATTTTTAATGACATTTTATTTAAATTTTTACGTAACGAATTAATTTTTTGTAGTTCGACTGATTGCAGTAATGTCAATTGCAGCATTATTCATAAAATAATATTTATTAAATAATTTTTTTAAATAATTCGTCAAAGTAATTAGATTCTAGATTTAGTTTTGATTTTAACTTATTAACACCCAAGCCAAATCTAGGCGTGGATAAAAAATAAAATACTCTTATTTTTCTAATTAGACCGTTGCAAGTATTCAACTAAAATTATTTAAAGAAGTTATACACAGTGTCTGATAATATTTTCCTAGAATAAATGCCTATGAATGCAGCTTGACGTTTTAAACAAAACATTCGTGGCACCATATGTGCCAAGAGCATCGTTATTAAGGGTGCTCTACCGAAATTGTCCAAGTCTGAATTGACTGTGACGTCTCCTTCAACAATAAATGTCTTATTTATTAATTTAACATTAATTGACACTTTTCAAAATGGGTAAATAAAGTTTTCCCAACTGTAGGTAATACCTCAATATATTTTAAAAAAAGTTTCATGAAGAAAGTAGTAAAAATAAACGCGTAATCTGGAGGAAACATTTTAAGGCATAAAAGACGAACAAAATCCACCTGCCATTGTAGCTTCAAAAGTTTCCTCCAGATTACGCTGCAATTTTCACTCTTTTTTTCGTAAAACTTTCTTTAAGGGTAGGGTACAGTTAAATAATTATGTATTTAATAATATACATTTTGTAACGTGTGAAAATCCTCGTTACGGACTCTCCTTCTGGCTTGTAATATTATGTATAATATTAACATTTACCAGATTGTTTACAGGCCAGCGACGTCGCAGCAGAAAGCAAGGGCACGCGAAGCTCAACTAGAAGTGGGGAGAGAGAGCGAGAACCTTGCGCTAGGACAGGGCCGCGCGACAAAAGAGAGATTTTCGGAGTTTTGACCGGATCGGATCGATTAGCCGACTAGCTGGATCCTACTCATTCGATTGTAAATGCTTCGCGACATTTGTGAATTCCGTGCGCGTTTGTGAATTACGACACGCTGCGACTTCTTCAGAAACTGTAAGTGTCAGCTCAAAAAGGCGTCTCTCTCTTTCCTTGTAAGCTTCGTGGACCCTTTACTCTGTCCGCGCTTCTTTACCGCGAAGAGGCCTGCGCGTGAACGCCTCGCAAGCGTTCAGTGTAAACAGCGAAACAATAAACTTTTATTTCTTTTATTTTTATTTCAAAACTACGTGTTGTTGATTTCGCGCGACGGTCGCGCGAGCCGCCCTCTCTCCTATCCGCCTACTTCCTTGTGGAGGAATCGGGGCTAAGCTAGCTGGAGCCGGGGTTATAAAGGCCTTGCACCGGGCAACGTTGCACTCTGCGTGGTCGCAGAATTGCCCGAGCCACACCGCGTGATTCTCGTGGTTGTACCTAACTAACTAACTAATTTGAGTAATAATTGCCCGAGCAAGAACCCCGTTATAATTTACAGAAATGTAACTACGTTTTAGTTACATACAAATAGAGAAAGAAAAAGTTTTCAGCCTACTTAAATCAAATTTGAATGAGTTTTATTCTTAAAAGTAATCAAAAAAAGTGTTTATTCAAAATGTCTCTTACGGGGCAAAATTTGAGATATCACCAAAAACTGAAATTTTCAATACATAGTGCCAAGACCTATATCTTTACACAGCTTTTTGTTCGTAAACTCAATGTTCGTAAGATTCAATTTTAAGACCATTTTATGTCTGCGAAACATCAAAAAAGTGAAAAATGCTCTATTTTTATAAGTATCATTAAAAAAAATTGAAAAATTATTTGAAGGAGAAAACCCTGCGTAACTTTTTTAGAAACATAATAACCAACCATCGTGCACAGTTTCCGCTGGATTCAATAAAAATCGCCCCGTAAGGAACATTTGGATTATTGAAAAAGTTGCTTTTGAGAAAAACAAGGTTAAAGATTCACTCATGAACACTTTGAAGATTTTCTTACTTGAGTGGTTCAAAATTTCCCAACACCTCACAACACTCCTTCCTACTTTCTTAATGAAGTTTCTAAAGGTTGCTTATACTTCTATTGACTGCCGTACAGCTTCCTCTTTTGCTTCTCTTGTAAGGATTGCCTCTGCTGACCAAGCGTGTCTCTTTTTCTGGTCAAACTCAACATGCTGGTTGATGGCTTAATGGCTTGATTTCATCGCTGAGTTTTTAAATTCCATTATTTAACTGGGAAACAGCATTCACAACTGCTAATTTAATTCTTTTCTTAGACACGAACACTTCTTTTGGATACTTTCTCAAAATAAGTGCATGCAAACTCTCATTTGCATTATGTATCTTGTCTTCTACACAGCGCATAAACACTTGTTCACTAGAAGGTCTCATACATTTTTTTCACTACATAATCACAAAAATTTTTCACTGCACTTACTGCATTTAATATTTTTAACGTAGTTCACTCAAAAATGCTATGCATTGCTACGCTTTTGGTTTTTAAGTATGTTTTAGTTGACAGTTTAGCGGATACATTGATATTTTTCTTAGGGTAGCAAGCGGTGCTTGTTTTTAAGACATTACAGTCCAAACTTCAATTTTTTAACACAGCAGTATATGGAGGATACGCTTCGAAAGTTACATTTTCATCAACTACATGACGAGTTATATTGCTGGATTTTTAAAAAACTAGTATGTTAAACATTAGAATATTAAGATTAAGATCCGAGTTATGCGTTTTGTTGAGCTTTTCGCTTGATCATATGAGCCGTGTATAGACGTGTATTGTAGTACGGTAGTAAAGTAATACATTGTCTTTGTGAATATTATAATATTGTTAAATGATAATATTTATGATGATTTCATTTGTAAATAAAATATTGCAATTAACTGTAAACGTGAATATCAAAAATAAAAAAAAGGCTAATATGAAAAATATGTTAAAATCATAGGAAATATATAACTAAAATAGCCAATCAATTATAAATATTGAAGTACGCGGAGTTCAACGATTCGATCGCATATCAAAAGAACGAAAGGAATGGCGGGGGAAACTAAATAAAAAAAAAATAATCACTTTTTATTCCTTTTGAAGTTTAAAAAAAAGAAGGTATTTTAGTTTGGTAGAGCACGGCGGTAAAAGAGAAAATGCAAAAAAACCGAACAATTTCGCCGGTGACGCGACGGAATGGCGAGGCCGCAGGACAGGCTAGCTCCCCGTACTCTCAGGTTTTCCCTTTCTCAGCCGATGAGCGAAGTTAATCGCACTAGGCATAAAGCCAGGGTTCCTCGTGTGCCGGCGAGCGAAGGTGCGCTCTCAGCGAGGAAGTATACCTGGAGATAGTCGGGGTTCGCACTGAGAGCGTCAAGAGTCGACGCTGCAGCGGAGTTGAGGACCTGTCTCCTGGGCCGATCGAGAGCGGAATGCGCGGAGCGCCGCGGTTTTTTAGTTTTGATAAAGCGGACCTCGCCAGAGTGGGAGGATCACATAATCCCTCCCGTTCCTGAGGGACAAAGCTCGCTCTCACGAATCCCCGCGAACGTCGAGCGTCTTATCGGAAACGCTTGAGCTCGGGACTTCGCAGAACCGACAATCGGGAGCGGCTCTCTACGGAGAAAAAGGCGTCGGGAAGAGTAGCTGAAAATCGGCTACTCTTCTTCGCGGACATCAATATACTTTCTTTATTAATATAAACTATGAGTTCCACCATATGAGGCTTCATTTTTTAAACATTTTTACTAAATTTTAAACATTTTTAACATTAATACACTATTAATAGAATTATAACGTATAATACTTAATACTTAATACTTAATAATACATTGAACAAATAAATAAAATATTCAAAAGTCTTATTCGACTAGAGAACGAAGCGAAATTTGTAGTTTTTAAGTGTTTTATCAATTTACATATAACCCTCTTATTTTTCGTTAATCTTACTTCGTTATTTTCGTCTTTTTTGGTACAAAATTGAAAAATATTGTCATCTCCTTCATTGCTATAAATCTTTAAAAACGACTGATACGTGACATCATGTTTCGCCGATCTTTTTTGCATTAATTTTTTCTTGACGTTTGAATTTCAACGCAGCTTTCTCGAAATGTTTTTGAAAATTGGAATAAATTGTCTCTAAAACTTCTAGTTCTTCTAATTTTAAAAAATCTGTTGCAAGTGTTTCTAATTTAAATTTTGTAGGATCTTTTTGATCAACGAGTAATTTCTTAAACATTGATATAGTATCCGCAAAGCCAGAAGTCATTTGAAAATTTGTAACCATGCCATGCTTTGTAATTTGTTGTAAAAAAAGTTTGTCCTTTACCGCGGAGATACAACGCATTACCTATTTTATTGAAACCAGTAACTTACATAGCTCCATAACTAATTTCTTTTTCTGGATTGATGTACACTTTAAAAATGCTGTCATCATATTTCGCAGTAGTTTGAACAATATTGGTGTCAGCATCTAATAGGTTCCAAATCAAAATAAACAATTTTGTCTAAGTTCGATATTGAATCACAAAGGACCCCGCACAATCCTTATGGGTGCGGGGTCTCTGCGGATTTGTTTGAAATTTTGGAGGAAATGTTATTTATGTAATCCTGAACAAAAGTTCTCATGGCCACAATTCTCGTTGAAGCATACTTTTTGCTACAGGAGGCCTGGAAGTGTGGTACTTCAGGTATCAGTCAGCTTTAATGCAGAGGAATGAAATAAGTATCTGTGTGTCTTTGTATAAATATGCCGGAAGTGGGTTTTGACGCCATATTTTTATATATTCTTACAGTTTTGACGACATTTGCGTGTTTT
>JAWWEM010050920.1:0-10448 GCA_035582935.1 Ormyrus thymus
ATGTATTTGGCGATATACGGTCCAACTGGACCTTATCGAAAATAAATCAGTTTCAATCAATCTCTCTCTCTCTCTCTCTCTTTCGTTTTTCTCTGGTTTTTCTCTCTTTATACTCCGACGGAATCGCCGGGATTTACTTAATCCAAACCCGAAATTATAACCCTCCGTACCTCGCTCGAATACTGTCCGCACGCAATGTTCCTTCTGGCTAAAATCTTGTTTTCCGTTAATTCAATTTAGACGGACGCATCAACTTTTTACGCAGACTTTTATTTTCTAAATTTACCACTTATCACGGCCATCTTCTGCGCTCAACCCTCGGCTCGACTTAACTCTACACTCCAAACAGCTAATGCCCACTCGCGAAAGCAGCTCCGGTCCTCTCCGACCCGACTCCTAAATATACCTCCCCGCAATTTCGGCGCGCTTCCCCGAAGAGCAGCGGTGCAGGTGACTCTCTGTTACAACCTCGCCGCCGAGCAGCAGCGAGAATAGCAGCCGCCCTAAACAAAAGCCGCGGCAGAAAGGGGCCTCCGAGAGCAGAGCGAGCGAGAGAGAGAGAGGCGCTCCTTTCCTGCGGAAGTCGCCGAGATAGGAGAGCGCGCCATATGCAGCGGGCAGCTCCCGGCGCGCGAGACGCGCATCCTCGCGCTCTCCCGGCGGCTAATTTCGGAGCCGCGTGCGGGCCGTCGCGACTTCCGGAACGTGCGTGCCTCGGTTCTTCGCTTCGAGCGCGCGCGCGGCCCTGGATGTGGTCAGGGCGCTAATGTTCTCTCGAAAGCGGGACAATGGAGCCGGCCGGCGGAGCTGGGCTGTGCGCTGCGCGCCGCGCACGGAACCGAACAGGTGGCTCTCCGGAGCGGAGAGCTAAGAGTTAGGCGAGTCGCCGCTCTGCTTTTTTCTTCTCCCCTTTTTTTTTTGCCTTTTTGGCCAGCAGTTTTTTGGCCGGCTTAACTATGGGAAAGAAGGTTCGGAGAAGCGATCTTGGCGTTTTACGAGGGCGGGGAGGGGAAGGTTGGGGGTTTGGCTGTTGGGTAAGGGTTGATAAGGCTTGGCAAAAGTTCTTTAAATATATCTGATTGCGTTCTCAGGTCGAAGAGAGGCGGGAAAAGTGCGCCGAGAGCTTTCATAGAAATTTCGGGCTCGTAAATAAATATTCAAATGAGAGTAAAGTAACAAGTTTATGGCTGCTAAAGTAAAGAGTTAACTATACCGCAGATTAGATGAGGTTCAAAAATAGAATTTAGATTAAGTTCGACATAAGCGGGTGCCCACATGGTTGTTGCGAATTTTCTGCTTTCAAAACATTGCGCATATTACGCGCTTGCAAATTTACCAAACTGTGTAATATGCGTCCTTTTCAGCAATTTGTCAAAAGACCTTTCGAAAGCCATACAGTCGTATTTCGAATCCGATATTCCGAGAGCCTCTCCCGCACGAAATTTCCCGCGCCGTATTCCTAATAATCCGGCGGAGGAGGGAATGAAAAGGCAGCCCGCGGCGCTGCTTCTTCCCCCGCGAGAAATCGTAAACGAGCGGACGAGATAATGCCCCTCTCTCTCTCTCTCTCTTTCTCTCTCGTACCTGCTCGATGGCGGATAGAGATAGTCGGCCGCCGCGGCGTATATAGAGTGCAAAGCGGCCCCGCGCGCGCGGGAGGGGGGAACACGAAAAAATAGACCGAAAGAGAGAGCCTCGTGTTCGTGCTCGTGTAGCGCGACGCGCCGCGGAGAAGAGGGCCGCGCCGCCGCCGCCGAGGAGGAGGAAAGTAAAAAGAGAACGGGCAAACGAGGCGAAAGAGATACCGAGGCCCCGATTACGCTCGCGCGGCCCCGGGGGGAGTTGGAGAGAGAGAGAGAGAGAGGGGGGGGGGCAGGTGCGGAGAGAGGACCCTTTTCGGGAATTTTGTTTTATAACGAGCGGAGTTTCGGGGGGAGGGACGAGGGGTGCTTGCGTATTTTGTTGCATTATTAACGAGCTTTGTTTTTCCTTTCTCTGTTTCAGGTGAGTGTCTCGCGCTTGTACTTCTGAAAATAGTACAACTTTTTGAGAGTCGAGCACGCGTGAGTATTATGTAAAGTGAAAAGCTCCGCTCTCTATTTTAAACGCAATCTTTCGTCGGCGGGTCTTCGAGGCGTCATCTTCGATTTCCCCCGAAAGCAAAACTTCTGCGGGCAATTCGCGAGGCAATTACACTCGACCGGTGACATTCCGAAACTTTCCCCGGAATCCCCTTTCCAGAAAATCCTCCCGAAGCCACTGCACACGATCCTCTTCGGCTCCGCGAGCGTAACCGGGTCTCTCTCTCTCTCTCTCTCTCTCGACGCGCGGAGAGGCAGCAGGCAGCCTCGTGCACGAGGCACGAGAGAAGCTCGCCGCCGCCGCGCTCGGCCAAGAAAGAGAGAGGAAGAGAGAACTGGAAACTTCACTTTTTGTTCGCACTCCGGCTCTCTCTCTCTCTCTCTCTCTCTCTCTCTCGGGCGACTTGTCCGCGGCTAGAAGTCAGCCGAGGAGGCCTTGATGCGTGGCGAAGGCCTCGCGATGCTCAACGAAGCTTCACGCGACTCTGTAATCGTGTCCGGTGTGCCTCCCCCCCCCCCTCCGCCCCCTCCTCCTCCCCGCTTCTCCTCCCGCGAGTCTAGTTGCCTCCTTCTCCCGGTCGCGATTTTCAGTGCCGCCCGCGCGTGCACGTGTGTCGACTGGTATTTTATTGCTCTCCGCGGCGGCGGCGGCGGAGCCGGCATAATGCGGATCGGAGCTAATTAGCCGCGAGAGCTTCTCACCGGGTGCACGGGCTCCGCGCGCGGTACTTAGGCAAATTTTTGCTAATTATTCCTTTCTTCGGAATAGAGTTATTACCCGACCGGCGGCGGCGGCGGCGGCGGCTGGTTTCGCGCGATTTTTAGATAAAGCCGCCGAGTGCCAGGCTTTACTTTTCGCGCAAGAGAGGCGAACTTGAATTTTTTTACGCCGAGTTCCCACGCGAGGCGACTTATTTGTTTTTTTATCTTCTCGCCGCTCGCAGGATTCATGACTTTTCGTGCAATTAAGCAGCGCTGCTCGGCGGGTTTATATAAATTTTAATCGCGAGCAGCTTCCTTTGTAAGAGTATACTCGCGCGTACGTTTATTGTGCGGCTGCTGCGATCAATCAAAATGTAGTTGTAAACTTCTCGTATATTATTCTCGTGCATTGAGAAGAAAATATTAAATTAAAGCGTACAACCACAGTCTGATATGAGAATGCTAGTTAATAAGACGAAATAGTGTCAGTGAACCTGTTCACCACTCTGATACAGTACCGTCTCCAAAGTGGTCAGAAACTATACTGAAATATGAAATATACGGCTAATTTGAGAGACCAAAATATCCGATAAATTGTGCCCAATTACGACAACAAATCAATTCTATTGGCGCATCTCCACTCCTATGCAGGTTCTAGTCCAGTTTAAAAAGCGAGCGATTAATTGCACGTACATTCTGAAAGCAGACGTTACAATCGACCTACTTGATTAGCAGCTAAACACGCTAGTTTTTCCACCAATTTTCTCGGCCGACAGCGACGCGTGATGCAAAAAGGTAAAAGTCTCGCGTGCCGAGCCTTGAAAGATCCCCGCCGCAATTGCCGAAGCATCGATGCACTCCTCGGGAGACTTTGAAGCTACGTCGGACGGCTGCTCCGTCCGTATTTAGGCGCCCGACCGCGCTTCGCTCCCCGTCTCGGAAACGAAAATAAGCGGCCGCAAAGAGGTCGGAGGAGGCCCGTTGCGTCACTATCGCCGAAAATCGATTATGCCCCCGCGGGGGCATAATTGCCGGGCCGCCGGCGGAGGAAGAGACGCGGCAAAAATAGCCGCGGGAAAAATCAGTCTTCGCGAGGCGGCCGAGAAATCAGTCGCGCGCGAGCGCACTGCTTCTATTTTCAATTTTTTCTTCCTCTTCTTTCTTTCGTTCTCTCTCGCCAGAGTCGCGACTCGAAAAGGCACCGTTCTAATTAATATCATCAGTAGGCTCGCCTTGCATAACGTCGTCGTCCCATCGTCCTCGTTTTTTTTTTTCTTCTTCCCCGCTCCGCGATTCGTGTCGCTCGCTTAACCGGGGATCGGAGAAAAAAAAGAGAAAAAACTGCCGCGTGGAAAACACTCGAGAGTGGAGCGGCGTGCACATCGGACCCGCGGAAAATGACGGATAAAAAGCGCGTCGAACTTGTAATTAGTCCGGCTCGGAGGAAAAACGTATCGCCGTAGAAAAAAAGAAAACGAATCCGCGCGCCGTCGCGTTAAATGACGCGACGTTGCACCTTTGCCCGAGCAAGAACACCTTCGAAAACATCCGGCGGATCGAAACCTCGGCCCTTACGAGCAAGCAACAACCTCCAGCGATCGCTCCCCAGCCGAGGGAGTCGGGCTGGAAAAGAGTGGCCTGGTTTTCCTGGCCGTGACCCAAGCCACGGCTCTCTCTCCTATATACCCGCGCGCACGGCGTAACAGGTGGATGACGTCAGATCTCTCCCCCCCACCTCCCGTCCCGGCGGCCCTTCGCTCTCTCTCTCCCTTCGCGCGGCTTTTCCCCGCCGAGCGCGGAGAGAGAGACAGAGAGAGAGAGCCTGGTTTTTAAACCGACGAGCCATGGAAATCCCCCGGGTACGGTGCAGGCTGCACGGGATTTGCAGCGTGCTTCGGGAGCGGATATATGGCGCGGTGGGAAAAAACGGTGACGTCTGCGCCGGGGTTTAAAGGGATTCTTTTTTTTTTGTTTTATTATTATTGCTTGGGGAGGAGGTTCGAGGATGTTGATTGTAGCCTTGAAAATTAAGCGTTTATCGAGCTTTGACCGTGAAATGTGCATTGCACGATATTTAAGAGTCAATGAGGCACTAAAGTTAAAGGCGCCCATTGATGAAAGAATTACCTGAAATTTCACCTCGTCGAGAAGTTAATTTTACGACTATCACGAGTTGAAAAATAAGAGGTTCAATTAAGCATCGGGTATTAAAGAGAGTTATTTACAGCCGTTGATTCAAACGCACGCACAAAGTGAGAAGAACGGGGAGAAAGTAATTTTCGATAAGCGACCGGCCATCCGACGCAAAACGTACATCGAACCGTTCACTTTCCTCGAGCGGAGCGTCGACAAAGTCGTCGCAGCATCCTGAAAAAAGGAAAATCCGCGCGCCGAGGCTCGCCGCAAAACGTCCGTCGACTCCTTCGACGAACGTTTCTCGGGACGCGAAACTACGAGATATTTTATTTCCACGAGCATCGGCGCTCGCGTAACTTAACTCGAACGAGAGCGTCAACAGGCCGCTTCGGAGAAGATCTCGTTGCGCCGCGGCGCGGCGCTGCAGCAAAAGAAAAAAAGGCAGCGCGGCGCACAATTTCCTGCGCGGCGAATAAACATCGCCGACCTTGGAAGCTGCATTCCTCTCTAAAAACTACCAGAGCCGCGCGAATCCAGCTCTGCCGCCGAAAGCCCCCCGAGAACCAGTGCCCCCCCCCCCCCCCCCCCCCCCCCGGCGGAGAGGATCCCCGGATGCTTCGGCGAGGCAAAAAAAAAGGGCCCCTAAACAAAGAGCCCCGCGACTCGTCTAATTGCTCTCGCCTCGCGAGGGAATGTCCCATTTTCTCTTCTCTGGGAGTAATATTGAAAACGAAAACGGCGTCGCTCCTCTCCGCGAGAGAGCAACCGGTCGAGGCTCGAGAACGAAAGAAAGAAAGAAAGAAAGAAAGAAAGAAAGAAGGAGAGAGAGGAGAAGGGGAGCCGAGAGTTAAATAGAAAAGAAACTAAAGAACGGGGTATGTAGAGGCAGAGGAGAGAGAGAGGAGAAACAGGATCGGTCACACCGCGGCGTTAAACTCGCTCCTGGCATTCTTGACTCTCCCCGCAGGAGTCCGACGAGAGAGAGAGAGAGAGAGAGCGCCTCTTTCTTTCTCGTCCGATGCATTTATTTCCCTTTCCCTCGGCGAAGACGACGACGCTTCTTCTCCGCCGAGGGGGATCCTGCCTGCCTTCGTTTCTACGCCGCGCCGAGCGATCCGCGCCGCTGCAGCGCCGATACGATAATACATCCGCGCGGCCCTTTTCTTCATCCGCGGCAGCGCCGATTCCACCACCACCGCGAGAATCAGACGTAACACGACGTCGGCGAGCCCTTCCATTCATGACTCCAAAAATCGATGCACGCACGCCCGCGCGATCCGGAGCGCTGCCGCGTGGTCGCGCGCGAAATTCCCAGCCCGCTGCTCTCGTGTCTCTGCAATTTCGTTGAACCTGCGTCGTCGTCGCCCCCCCCCCCCCCGACGTTTACTCTCTCTCTCTCTCTCCCAAGGATGGCCTTACGCACACACGGCGTATGCTCCTAGCCGTGTCGGGGCCCTCCTCCCCTGCCCCTCTCTCTCTCCCTCCTCCTCCGCTCTCCGGCGGCGCATCTCCTCGCTAACCTGCTGTGCATGCGCGGCTCGGCGTCGTTTCGCGCGTCCCCCCCTCCCGCCCCGCGCGCCTCCTCGCGTTCCTGGCTCTCTCTCTCTGTCGGAGCGCTCGCTCGCGGAGCCGCCGCCGCCGCCGCACGGCTCTCCTCAGTCAGTGACGAGCCGCGCTCGCATCGGGAGCTAAGAAGCGCGCCGCGTCGCACAGGGCAGAGAGGAGCTCTCTCTCGGCTTGCTTGCTCGCCTGCTTGGCCCCGAGCTGTCAGTGGGCCCGAGACGACGGCGTATCATGTCGTTTCCGCGCTCGCGCAACTTCCGCGGCGCCGGCAGCTCATCGCGAATGAAATAGTTAGCGGAGAGACGAGCATCCCCGTCCCCTCCCCCCTCCCCGCAGTATTGTAGTATAGTGCAGTGCCAGTACAACAGATTTATATTTGTATATCTGCGACGCGAAGAAGCAGTGGTGCCGCGAGTGTGATAAAAGTGGAGCAGCTGACTGGAGATCCGAGATAGTCACGGGCAGCGTTCCCTTTTACGCGATCGTGACCCCGTTTTCCTCCGGCGAGCGAGCGACGACGCTCTCTCCGTCTCCCTCCCGCCTCCGGCGAGAAAGCCCTCTCTCTCTCGACGCTCTCGGATCAAGGTCGAGGAGCGGGGACACCAGCCAGGGTGGAAGTGATCACAGCTGTGGACCGGGCGAAGGGCGGGGGCCGAGTGGCGGTGGGGGGCCCGGTCGGGGGCGGCGGCCTCCACCTCGTCGGGCCCGCCGCGGCCATGCTCCAGACGGCGATGCAGCCCCGCGTGCCGGTGGCCGGCGTCAAGCGCCGCTGGGGCGGCCGACCCCACGCCGGCGCCCTCCAGGAGTCGAGCTCCGAGGTGTCGAGCTCGGGGGTCCTCTCGCCGCCCCACTACCAGCCCGCCACCCCCGAGAGCGCCGGGCCCACCCGCACCGCCGAGGACGCCCAGCAGCTCTGGGACCTGGACGTGCACGGCCGGCCCCTCGGCCACCACGGCCAGACGCTCGTCTCCACCACCGCCAACCTGCCCATCGGCCTGCCCGGACACGAGGCCACCTCGCCCTGCCCGACCCTCAGCGAAGGTAGCCCCCCTAACCTTTCAGAGCGTTCCCCTGCTCGGGAAGTGCAGCCGAGCGCTTATCTCGCGGCCGATAGCGCCAAAGTTTGCCGCTTATCGCCGGTCGAGCGTCGTGTGCGTATGTTTATTAGCCGCGCGGCAGAGTTCATTGACGAGGTCGAGTCTGCGAGAGCGAGAGAGCGCCGGGACACCGATCCGACGACGGCGCATGCACGGCTTCTCTTCTCTCTGCTCGCCTTATCCGAAACGCACTCGCCGCGCGGCTCTCTTTGTCTTATCTCGAATTTGAACATCGATACCGACTAGATTAGGCGGGCCGCGCGTTTCCTTAACTGATGTCGGGTTCGCTCTCGAATGCACTTGCTTTCGAAAAATAAGCGAGCTCGTTCGATTTTTTTTTTTTTTTTGTTTTTTTTTACGATAAGCGGTGGAATTTCGTCGAGGGAGCCCGGGGAGATTAATAAGCTCGTTCCGACGGACTCGCTGCAATTTCCGGGTCGCGCGATGCTCCCCTGCCTCGGAAGCTTGGCACCGGAGGAGTAGGAAAAACTGCCGGAAACAGCGTACGCAAAAGTAGGCGAGGATGTACAAGTTCTCGGCAGAGAAATGAGTCCTCGGCGTCGGGTTTTTTGCCCCGTTGTTTTTGTCCCGGTACATCGATCCTCCCCCTCCAAGTTTTTGCCGACGTACTAATCTCGCCTGCCCGGAGACGATTATCAGGAGTCTCGGAGAAAAATCATTTATCATTTATAATTACATTATCAAAAAATCTTCGAAAATAAATCGACAAAGCCCTCGCAAACAAACGACGTCGTCGATCGCTCTAAAAAAAAAAATAAGAAAAGAAAAAAAAACCGCCTCCGCGGCAACAACCGCTCGACGAAAGGAGCAACGGTCGCGTAACCAAACTTCCACGGAGCCGCGCGGCATTGCATCACCGCGTGCAACTCCGGGCCTGCGTTGCAAATATCCCTCCTGGAATTCCCCGAATCGGCCGCCGCCGCCGCCTCCCCTTCCGACGCGCCGAAAAAAATGTCAGCTGTGCGCGCGCGCGCGCCATTTTTAAAGGTCCCCGCGGCGAGGAGCGACGAGCTGTGTATAACCTTTGGCGAGGTAAACGAGTCCGCTGGGAGCGTTGAGCGTTCGCTCGCGTGCACTTCGGATGTTGGGTGGTACCGTTTATTTGCTGGTTTTTGCGCGCTGCTTCGGCGCTCGGGTAATTATGATGAAGGTGTATTGGGAGGACGGGATGGTAATTGCGAGCCTCTTTTGCCTGCATTAAATTTGCATTTAAATAAATAGCGAACCGTAAACAAGCCCAAGATAACGCCGTTTATAAAGCCCATTTCTACTCGTCCGATTCGTATCGCAAAGATCCATCCGAAAAAAAATGTATACCAATCGGTATTATAAGCGAAGCTTATAAAAAAACTGCCTCGCGTACCGAAAAATACGAGCGACAATAAAAGCGCAACAATATAATTCGGCGAATCGACAGATAGACGCGCACAGTCGGCTCGTTGAAAGAATTCTCTTTCTCTCTTTCTCTCTCTATCAGCCTTGGCCGTCGTCGGCTCTCCGACGACGCGGTGCACAGTAATCCCCGGCCCGCGCGATAAGGCGCGAATTAAGACGGAGAGCGTGCACTTCTTTTTTCTCTCCATCATGATTGATGACCTCCCGGCTCTTTGTTTACTCCCTTAATCCTGGCCTGATAATTCCTCGTTAATCACATCTGGCGGCGCGCGACGATTATCGTACGACCTGCGCGCTGGCCTTGAAAGCATGTGTTGTCGCGCGCGCGCGCGCGCCTCCTTTGTGCCTCTCCGTTCGTGCACTTACGTAATTAGACCGCCGCGGACGAGGAGCGCTCGACATGCATTCCTCCTCTTCCTTGGTCGGGACGCGCAGGTGTGTGTGCGTGTGTGTTTTTTCTTTCCTCGCGAAAATTCCCGCCCGCCGCCGCGGAGGGAAACCCACGTCCGAATGCGCGGGGAAAAGAAAGGATCGAGCGGCCTGCTGCTGCGTCGGCTGCTGATGCGCGCATTTTTTTGCCGCGAGAGAGCCTCGACCGACGACTCGGCGAGTCGCGCACAATGGCATACACCGACGACTCGCGCGGGCTTATCTAATCGATACTCCCGAGGAACGACGCGGAACTTGACTTCTTTCCCGAAGAGTTCGGTGTGCGCGCCGCTCTTGCGATTGGGGGGGGGGCGATTTTGAAGATTGGACTCGGGGCAATTTCGACGGGGATCGAAATTAGAACGCAGGGTCGTCAATTCGCCACCTCCGAAAGCACATCCCGCCGCAAACTTTCCGTCCTCCTTCTCGCCGCGTTACTCAGCGCCTCGGCATTCTTCACCCCCCGAGAGCCCCGTTATCGCTCGTCGGAGTATATACACCGAGGATGTAAAACAATGCACCGTCGGCGTTTATCATCCCGGTGCGCGGCACGTACGAACTCGGAAATCGGCGCGTTCCTCCCGATTTCCGAGAGCGAGAGAGAGAGAGAAAGAGAGAGACGCGTCTACGCTCAATCGTCGGCCGATTGATCGTCTCAAGGCTGCGTCGACGTCTCGGAGAAAAAGGTGCTCCGCGCCGCGTTACAGTTAAACCCCGGAGGAGAACGAAAATAATCAGAGAGGAGGATATTCCAAAAATAGTATAAGAAGCTAACGGTTCGCTAACGAGATCGCGGCGAATTCCTTTCGAGAGTCGCTTCGAAAATTGAATAATCATTCGCGGCGCGCGCCGCGGCATTGACACAAATCACACACGCGCGGTTTTACCTCAGCGCGCGAGAGAAAGAGATACACTCGACGGGCGGGGGGACCTTGGCTTTTTTAATGGTGCAACTAATAACATAAGTCATTACGCCGACTGTAAAACGTCGAATTATATGATCCCCCCCCCCCCCCGTTGCGTC
>JAWWEM010050921.1:0-10446 GCA_035582935.1 Ormyrus thymus
CCGCCCCGGGCGAACTCCTCCGCCAGCAGGCCGCCGAGGCTCGAGGATGCGCCCGTCACCTGCGGACGGCAAGGGAGGGATTTAGGTGTGGTTCGGGGAGCTCGGGGAGAATGGGGTTTTTTTAGGCGGCGGATTGGGCTTGATTCGTTGTGTTTTGGGGTAACTTTTGGTGAAACTTTTGTCGGTGGATATCAGATATTGTTTGCAATGGAAAAACTGCCAATTAGTTATTAAGATATTGAATATTCTGATGGCGAAGGAAAATATGTAAAGATAATAAAATATCAAAAGAGCATAAACTTAATAAATTTATCTTTTGATTCAAAATTTGTTTTGTGTATGTCAATTAAATTTCTCTGTAGTCATTGATTAATGTTTTTTTTTTATTAATAATTCAAAGTGTTCAACTATATGTTTTTTAATTAGGATTCGAGCAATTTTATGATCGTATTGATTTTTCTTAAAGCGGCATTATATTTTCAAACGTTAATCATTATTATTTGCCTACTTTATCGAATATTCGCAATCAGAAATTAAATCCTTTATAGAAAAAAATAAATAGATAATTTAAGCGTCAAACACATTTTTCCGCGTCCCCACACGAGTCAACAAAAATCCTGTAATTCATACGAACTGTGTAAAAATTGATAATTTACACGATAAGATTGTCGAGTAAACGAAGTAATAGGATATACCAGAACAACGTCGCCAGTCAAGTCTCGCGGAGGCTTTGGAAGAAATGATTTGACGACGCTGAGAAAGACGAGGAATCCGGAAACGCCGAGGCCGATGAGAAATTCGAAGCTAAGGTAGAGCCAAGCCACGGAGGAAGGATTGCTGATTGCCGGTCCCGATAGTACCGACTCGTCCCTTATGTTCAGCATCGTTTTCTACAACAGAACAGGAAAACAGTTGCTTTGAGTGTTATTTTCTTCGTAGATTATGATCGTTAAGTGTCGATCTTGTAAAGTCATATTTTTAGGTATACACAATCTGCAATTACATCATTATTTGTCATTTCATTTAAAGATATAATAAGTTTCGGCTATCGAAATATAATTTTTTAGCCAAATAAATAAGTTATGAAATTGCAGGTGAATTATCATTTTTTTAAAATAAAAATAAAAAAAACAATTCATAAAATTAATCTTGCTAATTAATTAAACGCCATCTACCTCTCTAAGAACCCTGACTTCTTTAATAACCTACATTTTGTCCCAATGAAATTCGACAAATTTACCAATCCAGTTAGTCAAACGCCGGCCATATATCAAATAAATCAACCTGCAATTTGCCAAGCAGTCGTAAAACAGACCAATTCGTTTATCCGAATTAACTCCAACGCCCGACTGCAGGTCCATTTATTAGACTCGCGGGTGAAATTTCGTAGGTGGAATTCGAAACGCTATACTCGATCGTTAAGACGAAAATCTGAAACGGACACGAGTCGCTGGAGGGAGCAGTGGTTTGATGACAAGTAATTATTGAGCACCTGAGCGAAATCGAATATAGTTTCGCTTATTCGCTAATTGGGTAGCAGATTTATGAGTACAGTTTGGTGACAATTGTCAGCAAACTCGAGTAAATTATAAAATTAAGTTAAAAAAGTTAAAGAAATCGATAACGCAAAATTTTAGTTTATTAAACATAGCGAAAATAATTGGTAAAGTGACACGTGGGTTATGGTTTTTGTACTTAAGAATCGTAGACTGAAATAACATTGTGTATACAAGACACTTTAGTACTGGTAAGATATGTAGAATAAGGTTTGTTCTACTGTTGAACATATATCGAGTAGATTTCAACACTATAGAAACCAAAGGTTCAATTATCTCACTTTTACAGTCGATTAATCACCAAACCAGGTATTTTATAACAGTATCACGTTTCCCATTTTTTTTTACATCTATAAACACGAATGTGATCTAACCCGCAGTGTTTATTAAGCCTCTATCCAATAATTATCTTGGAAAATCAGAAAATTGAATTTACGCGCCGAACTACTCTTACTACATTTAAGGATTACTATAGTACATATCTAGTCGGGAAGTAGTTATACGCCTCGAAGAACTTGCGCATGTCATTAAGTGACCGGTGCAAAGTAGCCTCATAAAGTACATCTAAATTATAGTTCATGATTTCGCTTTCAATTAAGCTCGAAATCAATTAAAACCTGATTCCGTAGAATGTTATTACATCTATTAGTTAATCTTCGAAATCGAAACGCGAAATCACTTTTCATGAACGCATTAGTATCCAAGTCTTAGAATTATCGGAAACAAATAAATTAAATTTTAAAATTAAAAATTTCTCCCAAACTCAATTTTCCACTATTACCCAGAACGGAAAAGCGAAAAAAAATAATTCACTTTGCGAGCGAATCACTGCGATCCCCCGAAATTACATCCTGGCAATTTTGCCGTTGTCTTCTTACGCAACAATCCTATAATTCTGAAAATGAGGGAGCATTGCAAATACCGCGAATAGTCCAATCAATCTGTCATTAACCGAAGGTAAAGCGTGACAGAATTTGTTTATCTAGGACCATTTTTCGAGTAAAGCTAACCAATGTTTGAAAGCACCTTTTTGCGAAAAATCGATATACCTCGAAAAATATTTAATATTTTTGAACTTTTCAAAAACATACTTTATTGACTCGCCATGGGCTATATTTACAGTGAAGTACAATTATGTACATGTAAAAGTGAACTCGTACTAGATATGCCGATTTTTAGCGGTTTTTTCGATATATCCCGAAAAATAGTGCACTAATCGAGACTTGCAACCTCGCAGTCGAAAGATAATTTTAATACCTACAACTTTCTCCCTTAACATTTTTCGATCGGAGTTATAGTTTTCTTGTTATTTGCGAAAAACCTACTTTTCCAACTTCAGACCGATTTTATCGACCCAGAAAATGTCTCATAATTTTTTTCTCTATATGAATACATTTTTCGTTTGCTGTTAAGAATTGTGTCACGCTCCTTTCCCTACTGCCTAGAAGGAAATTCGCCCCGCATCGATGTCCATCGTTCGAAGCACCACGACAGTTTTTCGCGCGCTCGAACGATTATGGAAGTGGCACTTTTTGCGTTTAGAAAGCTCTAAAGCAGAATTGTCCAAATGAAATGTCCACACGCACGAAATGAATCGAAAAATTTACGAGCCGTGACGGACAGCGCGCGCGAATACAAGCGTACATACACACTCGCCCGGTCCATTATGCAAGCCCACCGCCGTGGATATTATATAATATGCGCGATTTTTCATCCTCGCGGCTTTAAACGCGAGCCCGTAAATTTGACCGAGAAATTTTAACTTCGATCGCGTTAAGTTTCAATGCGCGGACTTATCCGTGACATTTAATTAACGAGTCAGGATTGGTGGTGAATAAATTAATCTACTCGGTGAGACTTAATCGGAATGCTGATGTTTAATTAAAACTCCGGGAAAAAGGTTTTTTTCGGAAAAAAAAAAATTTTTTACATGACGAATGAATAAGAATTTTAATATTTCCTACGCTGCAACAATGACAATTATTGAACAGGTTATAAAATAACGGAAACAATTCATAAATTCTCCATTTTTCCAGAGTGCAGAAAAGATGATCATAAATTATAACTTATACTTTACAAGTGAAACAAAAATTTCTTAAAGTATGTTTTAATTAATCATAACTTTATAATAATTAAAGGGTTGCTATTTATATTACCTCTAAATAATTAAAAACGAAAGTCTTTGCAATCTACTTACGCTTATGTGGAATACGCAAACTAAAGAAACAAATTACTCAAAAGATCCCAGATAAATCAACTGCGAACGAGCCATTAGTAAACGACACTTCTAATTATGGGAAACCGAATGTACACTAACGACCTCAAAATTACCGTTTTCCCCAGAAAATCGCTCGAGCGCCCCGGCATTCTTCCAAAACGAAGTGACGCCGTCGCATTTCCTCGTTCCAGTCGGCAGCCAGAACCTGAAATTTCGCAAGCAATGCGCGCACGCGCGGAAGCCGCTCCAAAGCTTGCCGCCGCCCCGCCAGAAGAAGAATGACTTTTCTCCGCGAGCGATTTGCTCCCGTCGCGCTCCGCCGCCTTTGTGCAGCACACCACCCGAACGAGCGCGCTCGACTCGATTGTTATACAAGGCGAGCCTCCCTTTTTCCCAGCGGCCGCTAATCATTGACTGTGGAAAATCGTGCGCGGATTAGGCGAGACTCTTTTTGCGCCGCTTCGCGACCGGTGCCGAAGCACTGCCGAGCTGCGGCGGTAGTCTGTCGGGGGCTTGTTGGCGCCGTTTGGGTGTAGTCGATGATGTTTGGAAGTTCGTGGTAAGATGTACTAGTGGGCTTTTGGTTTATCTATTGAGTTTAAATTAATATTAATTAAGTAAATAAAAATTTATTTAATAATCCATCGTTTATCATCGATGAATTATCTACTCATTACCGACTCTTTAGAATCTTAAAATTAAATAATTCAGAAATGCATATAAAAATGTTTTAAAGTATGGATTTATTTTTTTGAATCGGAATCAATGCTATCTGATTATAGTCAATGATTACGTGGTGATTAAATTATTTTACACGTTTGTTTTTCTAGTGCATTTAGACGCACTTCGCGCGCTTTATAATATATTTCAGTGTCGCCGTTGAGTCTAGATAAAAATAATTTTTTTATTATAGTTTTAATTACAAAATATTTCTTATTTCTAATTATTTAATTGGTTTCAGCTCTCTTCTAGTCTAATATATTATTTATCTTCAATATAATTGTTCACATTCGAAAAAATTAACATAAAAATTTATCTAGTTTATTTATAGTTTTGGCTTTGTATTAACGTTTCTTTATAATGAAAAAAAAATGCATCTGCTCTTCGATAGCTACATCGAGAATCAAAATAAGTCTAAAACTAGACGTACATGAATTGAATACAAACTATGTTTCAACGCATCTATTCATCTCTAACGCGTCAAAACCTTATCATTACTATCACAAACGCACATTTTCACTCAAAGATCACTCATAGCGACTCGCTCTTGCAGTTCCCTGCAAACTCTTTCCGGAAACTGAATCTCGAATCCCGGTATTTCTTTGACCGGAAGATCGACCGGTATCATTCTCCAAGGTACATCGTCGAACGCAATCCCTTGCCTACTCTGCTCCGCGCAATCGTCTTTCACTTGCAGGGGATTGAAGCTCTCCTCGTCCGTGTCCCACTCTCCCGAGCAGTTAAAAAGGTGCTCTATCCGATCGCGTTGCTCCCGACGGAGGCGTCGAAACTTCTGGGTGCAGCGCACGCTTTGCATTAGGCGTCTCATTTTTGCTCTTCTTAGCTTGACGCTTCCTTCGCAAGAAGCGTAATAATTATCGACATTGATTTGTAAGGGCGGCGCTGAAACGATAGTAAGAAAATAGTGATATATAAATAATGTATACAATTGTTTTTTTTTTTTTTTTAGTTATTTAATGTCGCATCCCTCTTTCGGGTATTAGCGACAGATTTAACTATAGTCAATAGACAAAGGATCATGTAGGCCGGTTAATTAAACCAAGATTTTACTACTCGTTTTAAGAAACCTGCTGCACTAATCCTTTTCCTTCGTTTTGCGAACTAGTATTTCAAGAAGATCGAAAGCCAAAGAAAAGCGCATTTTCGTCTTGAAATAAATAAAAAATTTTCTACAATAAAAAGTATTTCTTTACAGATACTTACAGTAGCTCATCTCGAAACGGACTTCTCAAAGTTTTCACTTATCACTGCGAAACACGAGCTGTAGCTGCGCACGCCTTCTTCGTCAAGAAGAAACTGCGGCCGACTGCGCTTTCAGCCTTCTTACAGACCGTAAGCTGAAAACAGACCTGAGAAGGGATTTTGGGGAGCCAATAGGGCGCGGCGTCCTTTTCCGAAGATCTTTGCCAGATTTTCAGGCCTGGCGGGGGTCAGTTTTATGAAAGCCGGAGACCGTATAGTGAGTCCGAGAGGCGTAAGCAAAAATGATTCTCTCAACAGATTCTTTTGTATTCTTTGCGAGATGAGGGATATATAAAAAAAAAGGAAGTAGTAATTAGTCATTATATTAATCATCCTTATTTGAGTGAAATTGTGTAAAATACTTTTTTTCTAATCTTTTTAAAAACGGGGAAAAACGCAACAAATATTTTTATTTAAGATTTAACTTTGCATGAATTAATAAATAAATTAATTAATAAGCAGTTAAATTAAGATTTAATTTTGCGCGAATTAATACGTGATATATTTTATTATTTTATCGTTTTAATACAACTACAAGAATGAAACAGATCTCACTTATTTACTACAAATTAATTATTTAATTTTAATTTATTTCTTTTTTGTAAAAAAAATATCTTATAAAATCTTATATTGTAAGATATTTATAAAGACATTTTTAGATAATATAGCTTAAAATAATAACATGAAGTGTATATCTTAAACATTCGAATTCTTCATTTTTAGGCAGCGCTATAGATTTTAAATACACGCTTGCTTCATAAAATGCTAAATACCGTTTATCTAATCCAGCTTTTCCACCAGCAGGCCTAAAGAATATTAAAAGCTACCTATCGCGGAACTCCATTTTCGCGCCTTTCTATAATACAAGTTGCCCACCTTCCCGGTTTCGCGCGAATTCAGCGTTCAGCAAAAAACCAGAAGCTGAAAGCCCTACCCCGCGAATCACTATTCCATCGTCCGCTCGATTAACGGCGGCCGGCCGAGTAAATCGCGTCGTTCGGTCGCCCGTCGTTCGCGCGCCCGGGCCCACTTCCGCGGAGAAATTGAAATTGCGCCATCCTGGATGTAATGATATGCATCGGCCGCGAGTTGCGGCAAGACGGGGGTGCGCGCTGCTTTTCCGAGGGAAAGTGTAGAGCGCCGCGCGAGCTCGAATTCGCTTTTTCGTCGTCGAGAAGAAGAAAGAAATGGGTTGGATTGCAGGTAATTGCGATCGTGGATGCCTGTCGTTTTGTCTTTTGTTATCGTTTTGCATAATATTGGTCGAGGCCACCGGGCCGCGCTGCACTTTTGCTTTTTCACAAAGAGTTTCAACTTCTTAAATCCAAAAATGTTGCATAAGAATCTTTTTGAAGAAAGGAAAGTAAATATTTAAATTTTCGTTTAATAACAAGTACTTAAGTAGAAAAAAATTTTTAAATGAAATTTAATGTCATAATTTTTAGTTACTGTGGGTTTTGTGTTGTCAAATACAGAAAATTTAAATATCATTTCTGATTTATCCAATGTGAAACTGACTTTATATTTTTTCTTTTAATGGCTGTACTATTATTTATATTAACTGATACATGTCCGTATTAATTGATAAAAAAGCTTTAATTAACTGCTTCACCGTATTAACCGATAAAAAAAGCTTCTCCTCCACTTAATATTTCGTAATTCTTATTACATAAATATTTTTTAAACTGCGTCTCCTATCCTTACATTCAGAACTTCTTTTATACGGTCGGATAAAAGTACAAAAAAAGTTTGGCAACTAGATAACAACTACTTAAAAACCTCGTTGCTCTTACATCTTAAATTCCATTATAATATAGTTTCAATCGCGATTACACTCTGCAATTTAATTTTGCCGCAATAACATAATAGTAAATATCCGCATTTGGCAAGAAGTGCGCGAAGGCGAAGTGCGCGCACATTTCATTTTTGCACTTTCATCGACGGCCACGATTAGATCACTGCCGGAGATAAGACCCGTTGTTATGGGACCTGATCATTCCGGCGCAAAGTTTATACGCCCCGGTGGCCAAGTATAATGAAGCCGAAATATTATGTGCATAAAAATTGCATTGGGAGAACTTTCTTTTAAGCCAATATGCAATTTTTGCTAATAGTATTGTTATGTCATGCTTACTCTTTATTGTTATTGAGCCTGACTATCTATACGTAGGTAACTTATGTAATAAGGATTTTTTGGGTATATTTTATAAATAAATTTTGTAAATTCTCCATATAAATTTGTTAACTATAATAGAAATATGAATATGCATATGAATATGAATATGAATCATAAACTGCTTTTGTCAAATTTTTTTCCGTAATGACTCGTCGCTTTTAATAGAAATGTATTCATAATCCTGTACAAAATATACAAATATGTACTGTCAATTTCCGTTCTTCGGTTTCAAAAACAATTCCTCTGTTTCGAACTTTCTTCACAATTTATAGCTCTGACATTTAGAACATTCTTATTTCTCTTGACCTGCATGCAGCATAATAATTGAAACCTTATCATTGTTCGAATCGGCCAAAAAATACGCGCACTTCGGAACCTGAAATTTCATCATTTTTCTACGCAAAGCCGAGGAACTTCAAATTATAAGTCACACCTAACAATTACCCAGATACTTAAGCATGCGCACAATATTCCGTTCGCCGCCACGATATTCTACTAGTTTTACCAGGACCTGTGACTCGGACGCGCGAAAGCCACTTTAGTGCCAGACTGAGAAAAAAGAAAAATTCTCCCGTTACGCAAAATAATACCGAAGCGGATATTTTTAGCGTCGTGTGGTTTTTGCCAAGATGTAGCGGACCGACGGGAACTTGGCGTTACATTATTGGCAAACCCGCGGAAAGGAGATTTAAGTACGCGGTTTTAGTCGATGTTATTCGCAATGTGCAATGTGCAATGTGAAAAGTGTCAGGAGCATGATTTATTTATATCTATTTATGGTACAAGCAATTAGCTGTACACTTAGCTTCAGCATTTTCTTTACAATGGTTTATTGGGATTCTTGTAATAAGGAATAGTTTTACTTTGTTATGTTAAAAAATGTTAATTACCAATACATTACGGAAAAAATAATTTGCAAAACTATTGCAGAACGTACAAATGATTAGTTAATTAATATTATTTGGAAAATGCGAAAACTGTATGATAAATTAATCAATATTCTTTCGAAAATGTGAAAACTATATGTATGAAAAAAAATAAAAGTAGTAAATTGTAATCAATTGCCAGAACTGAAATAACAGTTTTAACAATGAATCTTAAATCATTTTTAATGGTATAATTATGCTGACAAAAATAAGCAATGACATGTTATCGAGAGTTGTAAAAAGCTGCAGTTTGCATTCATCCAGTTTAATGAGACTTCTTTGACAACGACAAGCCGTAACATATGGTCATATTTATTACAATACGAAAAAAAAAGTTGCGAACAGTTGAGCTGTAAAAAATTATCTTTTTAATTGCAAAGTAGTAAACAACAACGTTTAAAATATTAATTTCTAATACAGATTTTCGTTAGAAAACTAAAAATTTATTCGTTTGAGATTTGATTTTTTAATCGTAATTCTTTTTTAGTTCAATTTACAATGAAAAGTTATTTAATTAAACGATACATATAGAAAAATTTCAAAATTAACTCTACAAACGACCTTAAAAATTAATTAAAACAACAAAAAAATACAGATAAAGTACAGATTGACTTATTCTTTATCGCAAAAGATCGCAATCACAAAAAAGTTAGAATTAACGTAGTTTTTCTGACGTCGCGCGGAAGTTTTCAAATTTAAATAGGTGGCGGCCTTTCGAAAGATACGTTATAATCAACTAATGGTTTCTTCCACATGTAAACCAAGTTCGCCAGGCAAAGCCAAGGTTCTTACGTTGAATCCACGCCCGGAAGTGCCTGAAATTTCCCGAGCGCAAGAAAAACATCTGTCGAGTACTCGAAGCGCCGCTTCCCACCTCTCCGGCCGATCGAAGCCGAAGGTCGAGCGGATTAGCCCTCGGGCGACAATTTTTCGACCGGGTCGGTTGTTGAACCGGCTGCGTACCGCTGCTGCGAAATGTAAACACGCCGAGAGTCGAGTGCAATGGCTTTTATAGAGGATCTGCGAGGCTTCGACAAGGTCGTAAAGTTATTAAAGATGGGCTGGGTATGGGTCGGGTTTGTAAATTGTTTTATTTCCTTGAAATTTTTGAAAAAAAAAAAAAAAAATTTAGCGTCTGCGGGCAGTATACTGTTCCTTTCTGCCCGTATTTTTTCACGTCCAAAATCGAGACGCGAAAGGGACGATTTGACAGCGTCAGTCGAGGTAGAACCGAAAAAACCAATTGAACCGTAACTTCCCTCTGCGTTGTTGCAATAAAACTTCTGTATACCTGAGACAAGACGGAAAGCTTTTCCAAAAAGATTAAATTTTCTTAATACAATGTTTATTACTCCTATTTATTTGAAACTTTACACTGTAAATATTTACATCCTGATAAATCTTTACTTTGTATCAATATCCTCTATATAAAGTAACTCATTGCGTCACTTACAAATTTAAACGCAAATCGCAAGGACCCTCCTGCTACAAGCACTGGCATCGCGACGGGACGGCCACAATAGACCTGGGAAGAAAACTGCGTCCTCGCAGCCTCTTACTTGTTGAATAACGCCTAAAAGCAAGCGC
>JAWWEM010050922.1:0-10442 GCA_035582935.1 Ormyrus thymus
AACGGTTTACAATATTGATTACAAATACCAGAACCGACAGAGTTTTCAAGCGGAAACGATTTGACATGTTTGAATTTTTTACAGTTTAGCTTACTTAATAATAATTTATAAAATTGACTCGCTATTTTATCATTGTTTTTTGTAACCCGTGAAAAGATACGTGTAAACGTGCGGAAAACACTACCCCTACACATATAATAAAGAAACATAATACAGTATTCACTTGCGAATCGAAGCTCTTTAGTTGTTTCCTGTTCCACCGATAACGTGTGACGTGGTAATTTGTCCGGATTACCACGCACACAATTAATTTATATTTTTCCAGGATATCGGCGCCGCACCGATCGTAACGACGATCACGTGGGCGCACGGCTGTAAGAGGGAGAGATCTGGCGTCTCTCTCTCGATGGGATCGGCCGAAGGTCGAGGAAAACTGAATAAAAACACTCACGATTTATTAAGAGAAAGTATAATTTTTATTAAACAAATAACCACACGGGGCGATTGCCAATAAGGCCCAGCTCCCGTGGCGTGAATCGCACTCACGTTGATTATTCTAACGCTTTCGGTGGATGAGGACTTCCCCCATACGGGGCGGTCGCTCGCAGGACCAGCTCCCGCGGATCGCTCGCGCTGTCCTCGCGCACCGCAATACTCTCGCTCACACTCTCACACACTCGCTCGCTCGCGGTTACAAAAACTTACGCTCACACGAGGTGCCGCAGCGATGTCCACGCTCCCACACAAGAACGGTTTTACGCAACACACTACACACTCCTCTCACGCACAACACACACAGACACGCTGATGGTAGAGAGTTCTCCGGGAGCTAGGCTCGACCGGAGAAACACCGCCACGTCGAAGACGGAGTTGACGGGGAACTCGAGGCCTCCTCGCCTTGGCTCACCCGTACGGTCCGCTGCTGCAGCCGGTCCGGAGCTCGTCGCTCAGCTGATGGCGACCTGGAGAGCTGGAGCCGGTGTTGCTCGACGTTGGTGTGGTGGATCTGGTGATCCTCTCTCCTCTCTCTCTCCCTCTGATTCTCTCTGGATCTTCTCTTCGGTTAAGTTCCCCGGGAGCTGCGCTCAACCGGGAAAGCACCGCCACGTCGAACTCGACGGAGTTGACGGGGAGCTCAAAACCTTTTGTTCTCGGCTCACCCGTGCGTTCCGCTGCGGCAGTCGGTCCTAAGCTGGTCGCTCGCTGACGACGACCTGAAAAGCTAGCCGACGCTGCCACACGATGTTGGAGGTGGGTCCGATGATCCTGTCTTCTCTCTCTCTCTCTCTCTCTCTTTCTCTCCCGGGATCCCCCAGGATCTCTCGCTCTTCTCTCCTCTTACGCCACGCCGGCTCACCCTGTTGAGCCGTACGGATGTGGTGCTCGTAGCACTGGAGAAAACTCTGCTCACTTTCACTCTCTCTAACTCTTTCTCTCCCTCGCTCACTCTATCACTCGCGAGTTACGCGGACCTAGACTTAGGCGCGCGGGCGCTCTGCCTAGGTCGGCGGAGCGCAGGTATCTCTCTGCCGCGCGACGAGCGGCCGAGCAAATTGCCGAAAAGTGCCCCTACTCTAGGTGCACTCACACACCTAGAGGGCCGCTCGTTGGTGCGGCTAAGTACCCAATATTATTTGTATTGTTAATATCTGTCCGTCCGAGAAAGGCCGACCCTTCCTCAGGACGGACAGTACAAATAATATTTTAGAATATTATACACCAACGGCTTCCGAACTACCGAGCCAGCGTGCGACAAAGTCGCAGCGGCTTTGGCAGTTCGGCCGTGTAAACATAAGTCGTACGATCAGGAGTATCTACTGATGTAAATACTCCCGATCTACGTACGACCTATCGCCTGGAATGTCGAGCCAGCTCGCAACAATATTGCGGCGGCCTTGACATTCTGAAGCCGTAAGTAGCATTCGGGCGATCGCTGCTACGCGAACGACGAGCTGCGAGCAGCCCGTCGCAAACGTAAGCAATTCTTCTGATTCGGTGAAGATGAATGGGTGAGACTGGTGGCATTCCATAACTATCGAAATATCGTCCGTAGCCATTTTTATCTATATGTAGAGCGATCCAGGGTGATCCAGGCTTATCAGAAGTGTCTATGTTCGCTACAATAGCTGCAGGGCGAGATAAAATCTTCGGAATATGATCGGCATATACACCGATCGTGCTAGCTTTGAGAGCACGAATCGCTTTCTTAATCTTTTTGTGTCCATAATTTTGATTGTCGATTTGCACTTCTTCGCTACTATTATCTTCTTCTTCGGTCAAGAATTGACTAGAAGGGTAATCTATCTGGTCTTCACGTTCGAAGAATTGAATTCTGTCACTCTTTTTACTAGTGTTGTCGTACTTGACCAAAGAATCAAAAAATAAATCAGAATTGATCTCTGGTAATTCACGCTAATCATCAGGAAAAACGGTAAACATCCACTTTTTAATGAGATGTGCGTTGTTCATTGCGCAAAACTTGCTTTTATCTATTGTATTTCTGGCGTGCGCATGCGTCGCACAAAGTACTGACGATGGAAACATAGCACGGAGTTTTCGAAATCTTGGTGAAGAAACACGTTCGATATTGACGATTCGATGTCCCGTTACATTTTCTAAATACGCTGTGTTCTCGGAACCGCGAACGTAAATACTTTTGGCGTTCCTAGCTAAGTTATAGAGATGATGGAATAGGTGTCGCATTGAAATGTCGCCTTCGAACCGCATCAAACCGTGTAAGTTGGTGGAGCAATAATTATTCGTCTGCTTTATATCGTCCGGTAACTTGGCGAAAGAACAAGGAGGACTCGTGATCCAATGGCGAATGACACGGTTCTGCACGCACATAGCAACTATTTCCTTGGGTAGGAAACATCTTTGGGTGTCTCGGAAGCCTTGAATGTCGAGAACGTAATCCATGACGATCGATTCAATGATGAAGTGCGACTGGCTCAAATGCTCTGAGAAAACTGTTAGACGCTGAAATCCGTTAAGATTTGCCTGCTCGAGTCCACTTCCAAGACGTTATCGTATTCGGCATAGACGATACAGTTAATGATAGTAGCGAGAGCTTCCTCGAATCGCCCTTCTATACGTACGCTACCTGAGCGCACGAGGTTCCAGTGCATGGCACAGTGAGTCGATAAGTCAAGCGTTAAATCAAATGCTGTGAGAAAGTATCCATAAACGTAATTGTAACGGTTGATACCGATCCCCTCGTTCAGGAAGTGTATACCAGTGCCAGAAAAGAGCGTGCGAAAGGCATCGATATACAGTCGATTATTACCAGCAAAACGCGGTTGCAGCGGTTTACTCGGTATTTGAATACCGTCGATGTAAAGGGGGAGGTAGTTTATTCCAAACGCTCTTTAGGGGTACGCATTATTCGGCGGTGAAACAAGCTTCTGATTAAAAAAAAACATTAATCTGATTAAACATGGAATGCAAAAAGTTGTTGACAGGGCCAACTTTTAAATATTCAGCATCTGTGGCGGCAACAGGTGTAATTTTAGTTTGAATGTAGAGTTTTAGCACATAGTATGTGCGAGATCTATTTAGTGCCCGCTGGCGCTTATCATAACAAATTCCAAAGGTGCATCACCCTCGTCGCTGAGCGATGATACGGGTTTATAATGTAGGAAATTACTGCTCTCTGTGGCCGTTTGATTCGCCGGAAGGGTAAAAAGATTCAACTCACTGGATAAACATTCGACTGAGGGCGAGTGTAGAATCGCCATTTTTGTTGTTATAAAGGTCCAAAAATATCCGTTACTGGTCTAAAGGTAGTTTTTTTCTTCTTCGTGGTACGTCTCGTTGTAGCTCTTCGGTTCTTTATCGTTGAATTTTTTTTTTCCGTACAGTAGCCGTGGCGGTACGTACACGTGCACGCGTCTTTCTCGACTGTCGCTTACCCTTGAGAATTCGTGATTTATATCCAGAACCTTTCATAATGTCGGCTAGTTTATCGGCTGCTTTTCTCTTCAAATTTTTGCCAGATTCTCTCACTCGCGATTAGAGGGTTTCTTTTTCGTTACATCCTTCGAGACGATAAAACCAGTGCGAACTGCTTCCCGCCCTACAGCTTTAGCACCACTTGCAAGATATGGCAGAATCTTTCTAAACAGACCTCCGAGAAAAGTACCGCCAACCCTGCCTCTTTGAAAGCTCGATCCAACAAAAACGTTTCTCACACTGCTACCACCACCGCCTATTTGTTCTTCGTAGTATTTTATGTAATGACTCATGATCGCGTTTGTTTTTATTTCTAACGATTGCGTTTAAAGTGAAGCGTAACCGTCAACGTCTCGTATTTGAATGGAATACGTTGTCCGAGATGATCTCTTATATCAATAGCGTTGCTCTGAAAAGAGTGATGAAGCAGCGGGATGTAGTGTACAGGTGTAAAATGTCTGATAACGTTACTCCCAAATCTTTACTTGGAAATGTCTAGAGATACAATTCGTGAGAGCTGCTTGCGTGCCACCGATTGTGTATGGTTCCCAAATATCGGTGTATACAAACAGTTAATCAGGTATAGCGCGAGCAAGAGAGCCAGGTCTATTACCGTTGCTGACCATGACTTCATCGTCAGCCGAAAAGCCAGCCATTCGTCGTGCCTCTTCCAAGCTCTCAAATATGCGCCTTATCTTTTCATTCAATATAAGTAAATACGATTCTTTGCACTCGCACGTTTTTGTCAAACTGTAATAACCAATTTCAAAATTCGATTTCTTTATAACTAAATGCTCTTTCATCAAATCCAATTTGTTTATTGCGTATGCCAATTGCTCTAAATTTTCGTATACTCCGTGTGGAAAAAATTCTTGTTGTTCGTGAGATTCTTTTTCCTGTAAAAAAGGTATGAGAGCTTCCTCTTGTCGAAGGTACGTAACGGTGCACAGTATTTGAATTTCAACGACTCCAATGACCCAATCTCCACTCAGTCTTATTTCTCGAGAAAGATGAGTAGTGAAGCAGCTGGTTGCATTATCGGAGAAAAAATGTATACTACTGTTGCTCGGTAACATGAGATAAAAAAATCGTCATTACTCTCCATCTTTGAGATTCACTGCTTTGAACCAGGAATTAAATTTGTCAGGGTAGCCGACCCACTTTACGAATACTTGCTTATTATTTCCTCGACCTTTTGTATGAATAATGCGTTCAATTTTTAATGTCTTGTAGTTATTCATGCAATTCTTTCCAACGCGCGCAAGCTCTACCGTGTAAAAGAAGCCGTCGATAATTTCTCCATTCAAATCGCGCAGTACATATGTCTACAGATTTTGACGCAGAGAGACATGTTCGATTACAAATACTTCACAACACAACACAACACCGACGCTGTATTTAGCGGTTGCACCCAACGCCCTCTTTTTAGCGCTACTTTGAGCGAGGGCTCGTTTTTCCAAGTTTTCGGGAGCTTTTTGGGGGATTTCGGACAGGTTCGTCACAATACGTGTAACTTTACATCACGGCTTATCTGACTTATGTTTATCTTCCGTCAAACTTCGTCACCCGCCTCGCGTCGTATTTCACAATTTTGAGCTCAAATTTTTGTTTTTCATAAATTATTATGTTACCTTTCCTTTTCTTATGGTGGCAGCTACCTCGCTAACCTAGCATTACGTGGTCGAAAATGCCTTAAAATTGTTTTAATCGCGAAAAATACATATTGTACTGTGACCGTCAATTTTTAATCCGACATCCCCTTAAGGCATTTTTTAAATTGACCTCGATGGGTCTCATTTTAATGCCGTTATGTAGCGTATGATTGTAAGCACGTACTATATTATGCACAACGTCGATGTCTCTTTTCGTGTTTTTGTGAGAAAAGTATCGCCAAATGCATTCTCTCAGTGTTCGATTCAGCCGCTCGACTACAGCCGTCTTGATATCGAGGTTTCGTGCGACTCTAAATTGTATTTCTCGTTTTTTCAGCAACTGTTGAAAAGCGTAACCAGCCTTTTTGCCTTTGTACGATTGCAAGCAGAGAGGTGATCGGCCTTTAGCGCGTTCGAGTATCTTTTTGAAAGCCGCAGCAAGGTTGCCGGCAGTTTTATCGCGCAACGCCTCAATCCAAGCATATTGTCTCAAAACGTCCACGACGACTAGTATGTAGCAGTAACCGTTGTTGTAATCTTTTAACGAAGTCAATTGTAATAAATCACACTCCCAGACATCGTCAATGTTGCTTACATTTTAACTTAATCTCGGAAATCTACGTTTTATAGGCTGACGAAGAGTATAGGCGTCTTGATTGGCAAGCCATTAGTAAATTCGCTTTTTTTTCGAGTACAACACCTTTTGCATTCAATTGAAGAAGATTACGTGCCCCACTGATTGCCACCTCGTGCGAGGGATCGTAATATTGCTTACCGTACTGCATACTGTTCATCTATTTTAAGCCACTTCTTTTTCGCTGCGTTTCTCGTCAGAGCCGGTGATGAGGTTGTAAGAGGTACCGGCTCTTTACGACGTTTTGCCGTATTTATAGGATTTGTCAATATTCTACCGATTCGTAAAATTTCTGGATTTCCAATCAGTTTGCTCGGTGTCTCTGATGTTTTGATGAATTTAGCAAAAGTTAAGCGACCAACGGGAGCCTCGTCTTCTTTTCCACCCTTCGCAAGCGCATCACTCAATAGCTCTACAATGTTGGAGTGTTCAATACTTTGCCCATGTATACTACCAGTGCCCGTACTGTCCCAGTTGATGCGACCAGAGGCTGCGTCTTGCCAGTGATGTAATAGTAGTAGAGCCTTACGCGCTTGAACTTTTGGTACGTTTTTGAGCATCTCCTCCTCGGTTAAAGGCACATTTACGTTGTTCTGCTGCAACTATTGATGATGAAATTCTCGCTCTTCCACTCGTTCGCTATCTTTAAAAAGAAGATATCGCCGTAAAACTTGTAAATAATGTTTACACTTTTCTTGCTCGTCTTTGTATGCGTTAGAGCGCAGAATTTCATACAATTCACTATCTAAGCGTGAAAGATTATCTCCAGGTGTCTGAGCGATGTTTTCGTCTGTCTGCTGCGTAAATAAAGCAGAGCCACCTTGTTGCTGTTCTCGTCCGTATACTTCCTCGGGTACTAGAATCATTTTCCGAGCTCGTTCCATACTTAACTGCGTATTCCTGCCAAAGATCTTTGAAAAGAGAGCACTTACGATTGGTGCGAGAAGTATCGGTAAAAATGAACCTCCACTTTGAACGAGAGTTCGCTTTTTCCTTAACCAAGTACCTGTAGATTTTTTACAGACTAACTTGCGCAAAGCGTGTCAATGTTTCACCAAACGTTTTTTCTGCGAACTTTTGAGCTTAACAATACCGTGTAAAAGGTTCAACGCACACTTGCATATACACTTGACGAGAGATTTATCGGCCGAGCAAAATAGAGCAGTGCGATGTCCTTTGTCACAATAACAGATTACTTTCAATAAAGCCGGCTGCTTCTTGGAAAAACGCTTGTCGAACGGCAAAAACTGTGGACGCGAAGATGTTGTCGGAGCAATCGTTCGAAAGATACTGCTGCCTCGATGCCTTCCACTAATGCTTTTCTAAGAAAATTTAGAGTACTTTGGTACGTATGCGTAGTGCACCTTGCCGTCTGGAAATATGCAGAAACGAAATCGAAACTCATCGCGCGCATCTTGCGACAGATCGTGAAATAGGTAAGAATGACCTTGACGAGTCGCATCGAGGTAGCCTTCTTGCAAAAATCTTGTTTCTTCGGGAAAAACTTGACGGGCAAGATGCTGAATTTGTGCGCGATCGCGTGAATTTTGAAACAATACAATATATTTTGTATTCAGACTGATATCACGCTAAGACTTACCCTTGTGAAAAATGTTTTGAGTAATAAAAATAACACTTATATTTTTGTGGTGACTACCTTTTGTACAAAGATCAAGAATAATGTCGTTGGAAGACTCACGCATTAAATCGTCGAGCACGAGCAGTTTCTTTTTCTCTTTGTCGGTAGAATAATCGGACGGTTGCGGTAACCCTTCGCAAAATTCGATTCTCGGCACATTATAGTGAGCATCAACGACTTTTAACTCTGTGTGATATGTTTCCTGCCACTCTGCGTAATAAAAAAGAACGCGATCGAATCTAACGTTACAGATTTTGGGTAGATTTTTGAGAAATCTTTTTACAAAAACTGTTTTCCCGCAACCAGTGGGACCGCACACACAATACGTGAAATGTTTCCGGCGTGTATCCATGATTGCAAATGGTGCCCCTTTGCAGAGGTTCTTTTCTTATAAAACAGTGAATATCACCAATCACCGCGGCGACGGCGGCGGTGCGATCCGCGAAGCGCACGTTATAAGCTTGTAACGTGCGCTCGGCCGCGGTGATGAGCTGGTCTCCCGCGCGCGTTTATAAGTTTATAACGCGCTATCCGTCGCGGTAATGAGCGTTTTATTCAGCGCGCTCTGTAAGCTGGAAATGCGCGCTGGAAGCTGAAAAAATCAGTGTATTGTTGAGGGAAGGTTAGGAGGATTAACAATGATTTAATATATAAATAAAAATATTTTAATTTTATATAATATAGACAAATAATTAAAAAAATAAAAATTTTTTATTATACATTTACTATACATGACATTTACATCTTTTATACAAATTTATATATTTATAATCGTTTCACACGTAGCCAAACGGTAAAGAGAGTCATTGCGAGATGTATCGGCGTTTTTTCAAAACAACGGAACAAGTCTTAATCTCGCCGGGCGTTACTACTTCGTGCGCGACGGTCCAACCAATAGCCTTGAAACGTAAGTTAATTGTTTTGGCTTTGTTTTCACTCGGCGTGTCTTCGTCATCGGCTGCAGTTGCTGCCGCATTATCGAATGCATGGTTTATAAGTTTTTTCACGCTTTCTAAATTTATGTTTAAAGAATTAATAAACTTCAATGAAATTCTTTTGACTTTATAGCATTCGAATTTATGGTCATTAAAGGGGTATATTCCACGGTAAGCATAAAATTTTGGACCACCCGACAAAAATGTATGCCCCTTTACCGAAACTTTCCAATTCGTCTGTCATATCGCCCAGAAGAGAGCCTAGTGGCGGCTCGTATTCGTCCGTAATATCGTGAGTCACAAAAATGCACGAGTCGGTATCATAATAAAGAATACGCTTACCTAATTTCTCTAAATACTCATACAACTTTAGACGTGCTTGAGCTGTAGTATAAGCTGCCATAATTACGTTAGCGCAACCGATCGACGTCCAATTGACATATAAAACATCGTAGTTCACGGGTAAAACTTCAAAAATTTCTTTTTCTACGGAAGCGAGCAATTGAAGAAACTCTTCGTGTGATTTTATCACACTCGTCTGTTTCAAATTAGAGCGCTGACCAAATTTTCCCCAAAACGAGTTTAAGCACATCTTACTGATAGCTCATAAACCTAAATTTTCTTTTACTTCATCGAACCGCGAGGGCCAGCCACTTGCCTGCTGTTTCAGACGTAAAAAAATATTTATATACTCGGCAAAGAGGCCGCCCTCACCGGTGCTCGGATCAAAACAAGTTATTTGTGACTGCCAGATTACATATATTGCAGTTACTCGATAGCCCAATTCGACGGCTTTACGTAATTCGTCAGCCACCCAAGTGCCTGAAAATTCGCGATTTGAAATTCGATCGTGATTACAGCGTTTTCCCGCATCTCTTCGCAGCAGGAGCGGCAGAGAATAAAGAGTAGACGGCCGTGCATTTTCATGGGTAAAACTGGCAAAAATAAATCGTCCGACGGTAAAACTTTGCATTTTATTAAACATTCTACTCGTGATAAATTGCCGTTATTACCGTCGGTTAGTACGTCACATTCGTTTCCGATAAAAATGCACGGATGACCGAGTGGAAAGCGACCCCTTTTACATATACAGAGTGTCAAAAAGTCTTGAAACACCCAAATAATTTCTCAGGTAAATTATTATTGGAAAATGTTAAGGTCACCTTTGTAGTAACTTTTTACGAGGAATGCAATGGTGACCTTGGATTTGACCTTGACGATGATGTTGAAGGTTATTTGAAGGTCAGCTCGATTTTTTAAATGGAAACCCCCCTTCTTTGACGTCGGCAATCGAAAGGGCGGGAAATTTTACATCCAAACAAGTACTCAGGTCGTAGGTCGGGGTGACCTTGAAAATCATTTGAAGGTCATTTCAACTTAATGACTGTCTTACCTTCTGTAAAGTTTTCTGTTAATTTTCGACGAGGAATCCGATGGTGATCTCGGATTTGACCTTCAGCTCGACCTTGAAGGTCATTTCAAGGTCAACTTTTTTTTCAAATAGAAATCCCCTTTCTTGACGTCGGCAATCGAAAGGGCGGGAAATTTTACGTTCAAAAACATTCTAAGGTCATAAATTAGGTTTGATCTTGAAGGTCATTCAAAGTTTATTTAATTTTGCGGACTGAATA
>JAWWEM010050923.1:0-10441 GCA_035582935.1 Ormyrus thymus
CAGGATAGTGCAAGTTTGTCCTTCGATTACGATAGAGTATACTAATTTTTAATGAGATATTTTTCTCAGTGTACACATAGCGAAAAGTATCCATCTTCAAGCAAAGATAAAGGAAAGCTCTGCAAGCAAAGATAAAGGAAAGCTCTGTTCTGTGCTAGAATTTATTATTATATCTTTTCAAATTGTTGCGTTTAAAAGTTCTTATACTAATTGAATAATTATTATCTCACAATGTTAATATATTGTACGATGCATTATAGATGAAGAATTTTCATGAAACCTAGGTGATGAATGAAATTAATAGACTGCTTTATGTATAATATAAAATAATTTAAATTTATATTATTTACGTAAGGATTTCCAATTGAGATAACTTTAAATATTTTTTCATTCAGATTGGATTGAATACCGGCGTACATTTACACGCTTTCGGCATATAATTCTATAGTGTATATACAAAGCTCTAAAAAGAAGTTCATTGTCTGCTAACCCTGGTGACAACTATTGACATTTGATACCCAATTTTTTTCTATCGAAAATCTTTACAAACGTCTCATAATAGTTAATGCGGTGCTCGTCGCGTGGGTTCCTGGTTCCTCCGCAATACGCTCGATTCGCACTCAAGTTTTATCATCTGAATTCACGCTGACTGGATCGGCAAAGGCGCGTATACTCGTCCCGGTGGACAGGCTGAGTCTGCTACATCAGTTGGTTCGCCAAATCGCTCTCTCTCTCTTATCCTACGTGTTGGCGTGGTGTTGGCGATCGTAAATTATCGCTAGGCGCGTACTCGCGAGTCGCTGAAAGAAGCGCGCCGTTCGGTTTATTACTCCGTTGAAGCTCGAATTAATGGAACGATCGATGAATCGCGACGATGCAAATGTTTGTGTGCTCAGTTGATTCGCGCTTTATTAGGTTTGGAATTCATGTAGGGTGTGAAGTTTTGATTTTACTTGTTAATGTTGTGCAACGATAGCGCCGTTTTAGACAAAACTTGGATTATTACAAATTGTTTTCAAAATAGAGTGTACTGTTTGAGGAAAATTATAGCTAATTATACGATTAGTTAAATTAATAAAAGTTTAAAATTAAATGAAGCTTCTTTTTATCTCAACCTGCAATTACAAGTATTTTGAATTTTAATTAATAAGTTAATGATTAACTACATTCGTATCTTTCGGAGTAGCTTAGCGCAGCGGACAAAGTCCCCTCCCACCCCCCTTTCCGTCTTCCGTAGAAGCAGCAACACCTCTAGCAGCACGCATCCACGACGCATCTGTCTTATTTAACCTTTTAGCTGCGGGGGTGGTCGATATATCAACCAGCAGTCAGGTCGGGGACTCTACTTGAGGTATCCAGTGATTATATGGGTAAATTTTGCATTTTATAGGAGGTCGATTTGTACTGAAATTTCCCCGCAGCTAAAAGGTTAAAGAATTAATAAAGCTTTTTAAGAGTGCTCCTATTGGTTTTTTATTGCAATTCAACTGCAGCGAAGCAACATAAATATTAACCTGGGAAAATAGAATATTTTCTTGTTCTATAAAAAGAATTTATCAGTAATCAGTTTATTGCATTAGCGGATGAATAAAACAATAGAACGACCAACATAAAAAAAGAAAGCGTGTATACGTTGGAAGATTTTATTAGCACTGGTCCGAGAAAACGATTGTGTAAAAGTATCTTGAATTTATAAATTTTTTATATTCCGATAATTTTTTAGATCAGATTAATCGAGACGAATGAAACTTTTAGCAGTGTCATGCATACGTCATATGATTTATATATTTCCGTATAAAATTAATCTCATTAAGAGGGCAGATTAGCAATTGTGATTCAAATTAAATTAATAAATGTACAATACAATACAATATAAGAGCAAACTAAACCAACCCACAATTGCATTGTTTCATACTTGTAAATGCAGCATTGTTTTAAACTTAATAAGCTAAACGTCACAAAATGCAAAAAAAGAACGCACCACAGTCACAATTCCTCTCGGCGCGTGCATCCGTCAAAAATAACACGAAAGTGCCCCTGAAAAGCCGCAAACTCTCCCAGCTGATCTCAGCTGCGCACCGCGGCGTCCACGCATCTCCCTCACAACCGTTCCCCGCACAATCCCACTTCACCCCCGTCCGCGAGCATCGCCGGAATCGCCTTCCTCTCCAACGCCACGCCCGAAATCGAGCCTCTCCGGCACCCTCGAACCGTCCAGCGAAACAGCTGCAGCTCGGAGCGACGCACCTTCTTTCTTTCTTTTTCCCCTTATAGAGTCATTGCCGCGGCGCGGCCGTGTGCTCTACGAGCGACGCACTGAATGGAAAGCGCGCGCAGCAGCCGGTATATACGTCACCGGTACAGGACAGCGCGAGATTCGCGCTTAGAAAGCGCCGCCTCGAGGCGCTCCGGAAAGAGCCGAGCGCTCCCGAGCGCGCCGAGCGGAGGTGGGAACGGTGGTTCTGCTCGTTATATTGCACGGGATATATTTGATCGGGCGGCCGGGTCTTTTGACGAGGACCTGGGATAAATTGCGATATTAGAGCTGCTTAGCTGGCGAGCGCACGAGGATCATGGCGGCGGAGGCCGCGTCAATTTATTATAAAAGATTGTGTAATAGGTTTGAATGATAATTGATTGTATAAATGATATGACGGATTCGTGGAATTATTTTATTTAAACATTTATTTATTCGTATACGAAGATACATTTAGATAGAGGATGCGCACCGTGGAATGCTTTTATTTCTGCAGGCTATTTTTAGTATTCGGTGCGTTGGGCTCTTGTCGTCAGACCTTGAAAATAAATTAGCAATACTATATATAGTTCCATGCGAACGCGTAGCGGCTTTTGGTACAACCAATGGCAAGGTGTGGTTTGTACACATAAGAATCCTGCGCATATTAATTGTACACACTTTAGCATTGGTGAAAATTATATATAGATATATCAAGATAGGCTAAATTATGCACAATTCGGCACAATTAATATGTGCATGATTCTTATGTGTACAAACCATACCTTGCCCAACCAATCGAATGTAAAAGTTCTTTCATTCGTAGGCATATATTTTAGCGAAGACACTGAAAAATTGATTGAATTCTTGATTTTGTACAATTGATATTAAACTGTATTATTGCAAGTCTTTTAAGTCAATTTTTTGTCGCCGGAGAGATACTTGCGAGTCGAGTAGCAAAAAAAAAAATGGTATTTTATATTTTAATAATAATACTTTGTCAGATACCACAAACTTTATCGAATCCTATTGCACGTGGTATCCGTCCTGCGTGGTATAATTCTTGTCTGGCGGTGTTATATTACCATAAAAAGTGGTGTAAAAGTGCACCGATAAAAAGCTTGTCACTGTTTTTATGACTGTTGGACTTTATTCGAGGAAACAAATCGTGTACATCCAAACATTTATGTCACTCATTTACAAACTAACTTGCAAGTTTACAAAACCGTTATCTTCCATGAGTTTGAAATGAATCTGCTTTTCAAAAAGAAGTAATGACTCCTTTTTTTAAAACACTCGACTTTCAACCAGTATGGATTTGTGACTCAAACTATTTTTAGTAGTAAATTGAAGTTGGCATTAAAAAAAGAGATGAAAATGTTCATAGAGCTTGGAATTTTAATATTTTGTTTGAAACCGGCGGAACCTGGCTCGCGTAAGAAGAACGTTTTGTCCAATTAAATTCCTTTCAAATATTATCAATTTTAGGCAATTTTTTACGTTTTGTTCAAGTGCGATACTGCATTCCGAAAATGGAAATTACTAAAACTTACGGATTAAATAGTACCTGTTTTAAACTGTACAAAGCTCAACACGAGATCCAGTGTGTCACTGCGGTTGATAGGTAAATCATAAAAAATATTTATAATAGCTGAAGCTTAATAGAACAATAATTTACATACTCGAGATTACAGTCAATTTCATTTCAACTCAAAGTTTGAACGTAACGAAATCCAGTGAGAAACTCGAACATGTATCCGGAGTACATTATTTAGCCAATATCCGATCATTATTCAGCCAATATTCGAAAATTATTTAGCCAATATTCGAACATTATTTAGCCAATATTCAACTATTAACCATTCATTGTCAGAGGAATGTTCCATCCACCTATTATTAATTTATTGTTATATTAAAAAGATTATTTGAATTATTATCTCGATTGCTAAATTTATATATAAGGGAGAATATACTAGCGCGCGTTTAAATTCTAGTACAATTATAACATATATACATTCTCGTTAAATTTTCGTAAGTGTGTATAATTAGATAAAACGAGCTAATAAATTTTTCTTTTAGGTTAGCATGCCTTAAATTATTGTCAACTGGGAAGGCTGATTTTATGGTCGCCGAACCGGAAGATTTAAGAGTTATCAGCGCCACTAACGAATCCAACATTCAAGTGACTCACGAGCTCAAAAAGTTTGCCGAATGTTTGTAAATCTTTCACGTACTCTTTTTTTACGCATAATTTATTTATTTGTCCACGATCGACAAAACCCTTTCAGCTTTACCGCAGCTAAATGTAGAAATGATAGCGATCGTCAAAGGTGAGTCCAATACGAAGGGGAAAAAATTGTGTTATCTAGGACTCGAGCCTGGCCCAGCTGCTCAATTCGATTATTACTACAGACAGGTAACTCTAACACTAATAGCGATAGATGAAAAAGTTTTTTTTCTTCAAATCGCACGACGACTGCATTAAAATAATTACAGTATTTTGAGAGTTGGCTATTCAGCGCGACTTGCGACCCCGAAATTACAGTCCTAGAAAATCGAGTAAAAAGCTTATCCGATCACTTTAATTCAGCCTGCATTGCCGGTCCTTGGTCGTTAGATCCCTCGACGGATGCTAAATTAAGTACCATACTTTTGTTAATTTACCGAAAAACTGTCATTTCTGCGCAACTGTCAAAAAAAAAAAACGAATGTAACTTTCAGAGAGCAAGTACAAAAATCTCTGCGCGCTCTGCAGCAATCCTTACGCTTGCAGCGAACAAGACAGATATTTCGGGATGAGCGGAGCTCTGGCTTGCCTGAGGCAGGGAGTCGGAAACGTTGGCTGGTTCAGCCGATCCGAGGCGTCGCAATATTTTCCCGTACGCATCGAGCAATTGAATTTCAAGCCCAAACGCTTCGACTTACACTCGTATAATTAACATTGCAGCAGCTTGCCTCCAGCAACTACTCGCTGCTCTGTCCGGACGGCAATTTAGCGAGTCTGGTCGGCAGCGAGGCCAAGGGCACCTGTACTTGGGTCGCGGACCCGCGACCCGTCGTAATCGCGCACAAGTAAGTGAGCGCGTGACAGACTTTTAGCGCAACGGTCGAATGAACGTCGAGCACCCTCTTCTCAGGGGCGCGGCGGAAATCGTTCGCGACAGAGTGACGGACAAGGGCGAGGAGGGCTACAAGTTCTACCAAGTCATCCACACCTCCTACAAGTTCTCCTACCTGAGAAAGCTGAGGCAGCCTCGCGGCGTACGGGGCTACGTTGCAGAGCGTGAGTTCATCGAGAACGGCAATGTTTTTATACTTAAAACAGTCGTCCCTAGCCGCGCGGCCTTCCTGAAAAGTTCCAGGCTACTTCAGCGCCTCCGTCAAGTCCCGGCCCGCCTGCCGGACGAGCCGCGGCGTTCGCTGGTGCGTCTCCTCGGCCTCGGGGGCCCGCAAGTGTCGGACGATGCAGGCGGCGGCCGACGGCCTCGCGATCAGCCCCGGATTCAGCTGCGCGTCCGCGCGGTCCGGGAGCGAGTGCTTGCGGGCCGTGAGCGCCGGCAAGTGCGACGTTTTCGTGGCGGAGCCGGGCGAGGGATGGCGGGAGAGGAAGTGAGTTTCGGGAGGGACGTCCTTCGGGCGCTGCATTCTTCGGGGGCAGTTTAAGAGCGGCGCGGTTAAGATTTGAGTTCGGCTGTTTTTGGGGAACGCTTTTTGGTTGCAGGTCGAGCTTAAAGTCAATTATCGAGCTGATGGCGCATAGAACGGAGGAATCGAATTCGGTGGCGGCGATCGTAAGAAAGAAATCCCGTTTCAAGTCTCTCGCGGACTTGAAAGGTGGAAAAGCTTGTTTTACCGGCTACCGGAGTGTCGGTAAGTTTTGAATGAGTTTCTGCTGTTACGTTCCGAAAAGTAGCTGATATTTTTTTATTCAAGGATGGAATGCCTTCTTTTCAAAGTTGAAAACTCTGCTTCCCAATTACAACTGCAAGGACGCCGAGGCGATTTCAGCGTTTTTCAAAGAAAGCTGCGTCTTGGGCGTCGGTAAAAAGAGTCGATTACCAAAAAATTTGTACTCCATGTGCAAGCATAATGGTGATGCCAAAACCGTTTCGCTTGAATTAACGACACCGGCAATAATAAATAATTCAAATATTACATTTTCCATCAGATTTAAAACTAGATTCGGAGGAGAAGACTTTCAAATGCTTGATGGACGGGGCAGACGTCGCGTTCGTTAACGTGAGCGCCGCAAAAGCATATTCGAGACGTACGTATTAAAATCTTTTTCACCGCCGTCGTACCAACAAGTGGCGGGTCACTTACTCGGCGGATAAAAAAAGAATTCGCTCGATCGATAAACGGATCTTTGCGATGCAATTTCACGCTGATTTAATTTTCTCGTCGAATAATGTTAGGACTGTACGAGAATCGTTTTTGCAGGTTTTGCGGTTTTCAATCAAAACTACAGAGTCCTTTGCCCGACTCTAAAGGAGGAGGAAGACTCGTGCTATTTGGCAAAAGTTACTTTAGGTCACGTGAGTATTCGTATTAAAACGATCGGCTTGGCGAGCGAAGAATACAGGAAGTCTTTTTGAAATAGGTTTTAGTGCACGAGAAGATCTCGAAAGTAAAGGAAGACGATATTTATTTAATGTTTCTGGCCTTAAATCGCTACTTCGGCAGAACTTTCGACAGAGAAACACCGATGTTCGAAATGTATCAATCTTACGAAGGAGAATCGAACGTCATTTTTTCTGTGCGTACTGTACTTTTTTCTTTTTTTTTTTTAAATAATACAATTTTTACGGCAAGGCGTTTTTATAGAACGCAACAATGAAGTTGGAAAAAACCGACCCGGATATGGATTATGGTATGTCTACTGGGAATACCGAGAGTGACAGGGAATGCAGAATTTTAAGCAGCAGTGCTGCTAATTTGCAAACAGAAACCTTAATATTCTTTTCATTATTTACAGTTATGTATTGTGTTCACATTATGTACATAGAATATTTTTTGTAATGTATTAAACTGAAGAAAATTAAAGAATAAAATTAGCCTTCTTTTTCGTTTCCAAAATAAATATTTTACGCGAATGTTAAGCAATCTATATAGAATAACCTTGCGTAAAAAACAATATCCATTTATTGTATTGCGACAATGATTTTGTTAATTACAATACAAACCACAACGTACAATTTATATACATAGTTATCATTTCATGATTACTCTGTTTTATCACTTTGCGTGATTTAAATACATGAATTTAAAGTGATTCATCGTCATTTTACATTACTAGTTTTATTAAATTTTTTTGTACATTACTTCGCAGTATTATCCGGATCATTATAAAATTATCTTTTTTCAAACCTGAAATTTAAGCACTCGATTGGATTTGAATAAACATTACGATGTTTAATTAAGATATTTGAAAGTTAAAAAAATAAATGCTTAATTTTTTGCAGATTATAACATCGTAAAAGCAGCAAATAATGATCATAGCGTGAATATATTCCAACTTGTTAGTTAAGTAAAGTTTCAAGCTTAATTGTACATTAAGAATATAAAGTCTCGGCTTTATTTGACGTTTTGATGGATTGTTTTCTAATGATTTTCATAAAATGATGACATTCGCTACAAAGAAGCACCCAACGCGAATTCCAGGTTTCCCAGTTTTTTTTCTTTTGCGCAATTTGCATTTGCATTCGAAGAATCGGTTTTTACAAGCGCGCAGCCATGAGACTTACTATTCCGCGGCATTAGCATTTGCGCTAATATACTAATAAGTCGAGAGATCTTTTTCTTTTTTATTTAAAAATTGATTTCGATCTTCGCGCGTTTTCTGCAAGAATGTAGATTCATTGGAATTAATCAAACGTTAAATTCAGTCGAAGCAGACCTTTTGTTGTAAATTTCAAACGCGAGCTAGGCGCATTTTTATACATATTCATTATCGCCTTCTCGAAAAACTTTCCGTTAACCTTTAAAATAATAAACAACTCAACGACTCAGAATCAACATTTCTCAAATAAAGCACCGAATCAGCTGCCCTCAAGACCTCAACTGCGCCCGAGCAAACGAGCTGCAGCTGCCCTTGCTCGAATCCCCAGCAATTTACCTTCCGCCGAAAAAAAAAAAAAGAAAAAACCCAACGAAGCACCGCTTCTTCCAAAAATCCGCCTTCGTGGCAGCGGCTGGTGCTCGCGCACATTTTCGCCGTCTGCGTAAAAAAGGCCTCCCACGAGCCACACGATTTTTCCCCCCCACGCGTAGAAAGCGCGAGATATAATATTGCTCTCCGCGGCGCCGGGCGGCTCATTTTTTTTTCCGCGCGTCGGCCTCTTCTGCTCGGCGGGCAGCTCAGTCGCTCTCCGTCCGCATTTTAATTCGGACGTCGTCGTCGCCGTCGTCGTCGTCGTCGCAGCAGCTCTCCGCGGCCGGCAGCCTCCGCTCGCTGAGCGCGGCTATGAGCGACGAAAGTGAAAGTGCCGACCGAGGAGACTAATAAACGGGGCCGAGGGACTTTCTTCCTTGAGGAGAGCGCGTTGTGTGTGTTTGATTAGTGCGGCACTGGAACCGGGGGACTTTTGTCATGGCGGGCGGCTTCTTCTGGACGATCGCCGCGAGCCTGCTGATGTGCCTGGGATCGGCGCAGGCTGGATCGCGTACGTATTTTCTGCTGACTCTTTTGGCGACTGCGTTTTTAAGCGACGAGCGCTCGAATACTGCAGGATGCGAAGTAGTTTTTAGTAGCTGCTTAGATTTTTAAAAGTCAAAAGTAAAATACGCCCAGGCTCGCGATTTGTCTTGAGATTTTTTTCGACGTTAACGATATAAATTATACGTACTTTACGGTATGTTAATTGGCGCCATAAATTTCGGCGCGACTGGTTAACCGCGCCTCGTAAAGGTTGATTGACTTTTTCCACGTGTAAAAGCGACGTATCAGCGTTAAAAACTACATCCGCCTGATCCGGATAAAAGTGAAACTAAAAACAAGCAGCGATTGTTGCCAATGCGAGAGAATTTAACTTGGAAAGTTTGCACTTTTCGAACCCGACCACCCGATCCACTTTCACGTTTAAATCGAGCTCCTGAAAAATCCCCGATCTCCGCATTGTCACGGCGCACCGCGACCGAGACCCGCGCGGCTCTCCTCCACCTGAGTCAACAGTCGCCGAAATCGGCTCCCTCCCGCCGCCGCGAAAACCCGCCCGAATCTCGGCTCGGCGCGGAAAAATCCCCGAATCGACGATAACGCGCGCGAGGGAGCCGGCCATGTGCTGTTTTTCCCGGCTGGCGTATGTAATCTGCCTCTTTTCGAACGCATGCGCCATGTGCGAGATAATGGAATCATCGTCCGCCGGAGAGGGGGGGCGGCCGGCTGCTTTTACTTTTCCTCTTTCTCAGCCTTGACAATCGCGATCTCGCTTCAATGTAAACATTACGTATATACCAGGGCTGGGCTGTTTTTTTCGCGCGAAAGAGTTCGAACCGGATCGGCTGTGTTTTTTTTCTTTGTTTTTTTTTTTCGTCTCGGGAGGATAACGAAGTCCTGGCGTATACCTGGAACGAGATGATTTGTCGGAGATTTTAATGATAGGTGGATAGGCGATTTCGACGGCGATTAATTGGTGCGCGCAGTTTTCGGTGCTGCTTTCTTTTTTCACTGGCTTTTGCGAAGGCCGCGTTCGTGGAAGGGAAAATGATTGTTAATAAATGATCAGTCGATTTGTTTGGGAAATTAGCGGTAAATTTAAGAAAAAAGTAAACGAATCAATGAGGTTTTCAAACAGTTTAATTTTATATGTCAGAGAGTATAAGCAGCTATTTGCACAATTTGCTGCCGTTTTTTTTAATACAAATTATTTTTAGATATTTAGTCATGTTTGGACACGACGTTTGTTATCATTTTAGTGTATTAAAAAATTATCACGCTTTAGAAATATTAAAAAACACAAATGATCACGTTTGCCATTTGTATAATTATAGCTTTGAAGTTTTAGCATGTAGGAAAAAGAGTTCTTATTTGACTTCTTTTTATCGGATTACGAAATGCCGCAAGGCAGTAAAACTAAGCGCAACGTCTCAATGCAAATAATAGTAAAAAATACTCTCCTTCGAATATTCATATCATTACACATTTATTTCAAATTAAATTCAAAAATCTTCTCAGACATAAAAAGTCTAATTTCATACTCACCGCGC
>JAWWEM010050924.1:0-10441 GCA_035582935.1 Ormyrus thymus
ATTTTAAGGTGTCAGGAACAAAAATAAATGGTTTTTGAAAAATGTCTGTATCGATGTGTGTGTGTGTGTGTGTGTGTGTTTATGTAAACGCCTGGATCTCAGCTTCTACTGAACGGATATGCATCTTTAACGGCTCATTTTTTTTGTCTTTTTTTGTGATGGGGGGAAAAATTTTTTTATTTATTTAGCTTAATAAGTAATTAACGGAAACACCATATTATCGCAAATTTTCGATTTTCGAAAAATTTAATCTTACTTTTTTTAATGATAGCATTGAGATATTTGAATCGAACAAAGACCACTTTAAAGAGCATAAAAATACCTATAATTTCAGAAAAAAAAGTTACTCAACTACTCTGAAAAATGTTTTGGTAATTAAGAATATATAGAGCGCTAATCTGTTAAATTTCAAGCCATTTTGTTAATTAGTTTTTTAATAAAATGTTGAAAATTGGAAAAAGTGAGTTTTCTATGTCCAACGATTATGCGAGTAAAAAGACTTTAAATTACTTGAAATTTTGGGAAAAGGTAGATTTTTTATATGCTCAGAGCTGTATAGTTTTTCTGCTTATGAAACTTACTAGTTCAAAAGATATTAAGGTTTTATATATTTTTATTCAATTTTTTGAATAGCTGTATCTGAGTGAAAAATCGCTCTTTTTCAATGATCGATTACTTATATTTTTCATCTTTAAATAAACTTTCAAAATTAAAAAGAATTTTTGAAGTTCATCTACTAGTTCTTGTTTTATAACGATTTTAAATTATATATGGTATCGCAATTACAATCATATTATTATTATTATTATTATTATTATTATTATTATTATTGTATTATGACTGTTTACATTAGTTTCAGCAATATAGTTCAAATCAAATACAAAAATTACTTTTCTTTGACTAATAATAACTAGAGAAAATTCAATTCACTTGAAAATTTTATTTAATTTTCTCCAAAACGAAGATAGCATTAAAAGGTAACACCAGGTTAAAATCTCCTTTTTGCTTTTGTATTGAACATTACTTTTGATGCGACTTGTACAAAGCTTGATTTAGCGCATGCATTTTTATTCAAGCTTGCGCGAAATCTAGCTTCGCGCATGGAGTTACAAAAATTCTGTTTTCTAGAATTTTAAATATTCCGATAAAAAAATTTTTATTTAAATTTTGCTGCCCTTCATTGAATTCTAAAATGGACATCTAAAAATAAAATAATACAAAAATAAATAATTAATTAAATGTACAATAGTTTGAAATTATGTTGTTGAAATTGATTGTTTTTAACGAAGTTCAGAGATAATATCGAAACAGTAAATTAGTTAGGAGGAAGCTAAGTGCCAATGAATTTTTTCATTCAAAGCGGTTTTTTTTTTATTTTACTAAAAAATTCAGAATTAAATAATTTAATTTGACATCGCAATGCATGTGCAAAAGCTCTGCTATATTCTACCGATATTTATACTAAAATTCTTTCTTACAATTCTAGATAGATTCTATCTAGCGGATCTACCTGGAATCTAGAAATCTAGCTAAGACTTATCGGAAACTTGCTATCAGGGGTCGAGCAAAAGTAATTTTATTAAATGGAAAATGAACACACTTGTTATTTTAATATAATTTAAAAAATAAATTTTATTAAATCGAAAATGAAAGAATATTAAATCCCTTATTTTAAACTTTTATTCGTTAATATTTGCGTACCACCAGTTATAGTGTTACTAGCAATGCACTATACAAAAAGGCGCCTCATTAAAGTTTTAATGCTCTTCGTTTGTGTCAATAATAACAGTACTAAAACGAGCACTTCGGCGCCAAGTAAGATTTTACTCATTAGTACTGCTGCCCCGCGTAAAAAGGCGAACAAGCAATAAAAAGCTTAGAACTTGCTTGCATTTCGTAAGCTGTAAGCCAATTGTTTACTTTATGAGTATGTGCACACGAAAAATAATAATTACCGAACTAAACGCAGGCTTATGCTATATAAACCGACAAGAAAACGGCAAACTTTCATAAAAATGGATTAACATAACGAAAGTCCAATAACTTTTTCAATAAACAAGTTATGGTTGTAATTTAGAAATTACTTAACTTGCTTTAATAAAGTAAACACGACGAAAACCGTGTCGAAAGTTCGTTAAGTGCCCTGGGAAAAAAATTTGAGAAAACAAAAATATTTGTACGCCGGCGATGAACGCGTCAATTTTTTTTTATCTACAAGCGAAAGCGCTCGGGCTCGCGCGGGGCGTGCATTCGCGAACGAAAAAAGTTTTGCCGGAAAACCGTCGATTCGCCCCCCGTCCCCGCTCCCCACCCCCGCTTGAAACGTTCGCGAGACCGGGTTCGATATCGAGCGAGTGAGTGACAGCGGTCGCTTGCGAGAGTCGCGCCGATGTAAAACGGCTAGTCGTTGATCGAGACGCTGGCGGTAAGCGTCACGGGGGGGCCCCGTGTAAGAGGTAGGGACGGAGGGAGAGAGAGAGAGAGAGAGAGAGGCAGCTAATTGAGAACGTAGTTGCCAGTCTCGAGGCACACTTCTCCGCGCGCCGCAGTCGCGTGCATTATACGCGATGCATTAAAGCCGCGACAGATCTAATATGTGCGGCTCGCATACGTGGCGCATTTCTGCGTTATTATTATCCGCGCCGCCGGCAGGCTCCGCGTGCCGCAATTCCGCGTGCAGCGAGCTCAGCCGGAGAGAGAGATGCTAATTGGAAGCGTGATGCTGCGGCATGCGCCAGAAATATATTTCTTGCCGAATTCGTGCCGGAACTTAGGCGCGCGCGCTCCCTGTTTATGTGCGCCCGGAGAGTTCGACCTGCTGCATTTTCTCCCTCGCGTCGGACCGCTGCTGGGGCATCGCGGAGATTCGATTAAGGAAATTTGCTTTTTGTTGAAACGATTAAGCTTGGTATCTACGGTTGGTTGAAAAGAAGACTCAGATTTCGCTAAAGGCGCCGCTTTTATATTATAAGGTTCAAGTTGCTTCTCTTTATTAAAATGTCTGTCTGTCGATTTTAAGTAAAACATTAAGTTCACAGCGGTTCGTAAGGGTTTGAAGCATTTTTTAAGCTGGCGTAAGGAGTCCGTGCACATTTTACTTGAATTAATTGGGCTAATTAAAACTAAACATTGTTATAAAGATTTGATACCTTTCCGTCTACAAGTATAATCAGCTTCTAATTAACGACGAAAAAACATTAGGCTCATATACATAGCCAAACTTAATTTCGCTAGACCAATATTGGCGCAAGTATAAAAAGTACGATTAGATTATAAAACGCCTAACCGTCCCGAAACGAAGACTAATTTAATTAGAAGCGAGTTCGTCCGGCAGCCGAAGCTCCGCTTCGTAAAAGATTGACTAGCGCCTTATTATCCAATCCCATCAATCTAATAACCCACTGACCGCCGAGCCATTAATTCCAAAAGTGAAACTGCCTTCGAAAAGAAGCGGCGGCGCATCCTTCGCCCCTTGGCGCGCTTGGGAAGGTACACACGCGCGCGCGGCGATATAATTATGACGTTCCGCGGAGCGCTGCGCGCTCGCTAAAAACCGCGTCGCTCTTGCAATTTCACGGCTCGGCGAGTCCCGCATTATATAATGAACGTCGCGAGAGGCGCGCGAGAGAGTGCCACCTTTGATGAATACGCGAGCGGGCCACATCTCTCTCTCTCTCTCTCTCTCTCGCTCTCGCGCCTTATCGATTTCCCATTGGCGATAATTGCACTGCTCTATAATTTATGGATTCGCCGCTGCCGCTGCAGTGCGCTGCGTTGGCATCCATTGTACCGTCTGCATGCGCTGCTGTCTGCGTGCGCAAGGACTTCGCCTCTGCTGATCGCTCTGCCGCGCGTGTGCCTTTTCCGCTCGAATATATTTTATTTCTAACCTACTTTGCGCAACGGTGCGCCAAAGGAGCTCGTTTCGCAATTAGGCGCTCGCTCGGAATATTTTAAATTCAATTGGCCGCGAATTTCGATAAGTGGCTCGGAGGCGAAGCTTTGATCGTATTAGGCACGTCTTAATACAGTTTAACCGAAGTTTTGCAAGTGCGTATCGGTGGAGGAAGCCCGCGGAGGGTGGCTTCCCCAAGTGTCGAGAGTTAATGTCAATAGTGCGCGGAAGCAGTGACACAGCCGTTAAGGAAGTTGCTAAATGGTAGCTTGAGCACTTACGGTTTATGCGCAGGAAAATCGTTATATTTGCGAAGTATGTAAAAGCTGCTACTGTCGGATGCATTACCAGTTCGCGCAGTTTGCACAGATGAATTTCGTCGAATCGCAGGTTTATTAAGCTGCAAGATAATTATTCGGTGGTGTTTCTATTAATAAGCATTCGAATTCAGTACATTACGGTACGTCGGTATGAAACGTTCGAGTATCCCAAGTTTTATATTAGCCAAGAATTTAATCGCCGGAACAAAAGGCAAGAGGCAAAAAAAGCTCCGCGGGCAGGCAGGCAGAAGAAATTTCGCACCTCCGGAGAGCTTCGAGAATGTTAATTAGAGAAAAAAAAAACAGCAAGCGGAGTTTCGGCACGCGGCGCTCGGCCGCTCGTCGGCGAGGCTCACGAGCGCGCGGCCGAGGAAAAATCATCGGGTTATTATTGCATCGCTTTAATCGGCTTTTTATATCGCACTTACGAGCGCCTAATGGGCTCGGAATTCTCTTTCAGTCCCGGGCTCGCTCCTCGCGCGAGAGAAGCGGATCATCGCTCCGGCCGCTTAATGTCACTTTTCGCAAAAGCCCCCGGGACGCATTACAAAGCTCATCAATTCATCTTCGCGGCTTTCGCGCGCTCGTCTATATATATATATATATATGTGCCCGCCGCTCGATCGATTTTCTAACGAGGCAGCGGGCCGTAAAAGCTGGCTTTCGCAAGGGTCTTCCTTCTGGTTTTTGCCTCATCTGCTCCGGTAGTCATTTGCGAAAGGGGCATGCAGACGCGGCACGTGTGCACTTCGCGCGCCTAAGATGATAGATACATATGTATTCGCGAGCCGACCGACTGCCGAGCTGTTATTATTGCTCCGCGGACTGCGGCGCGCGCTCGGGGGAAGCCGAGCTGCCGAATGTCTAATCGTTTCGGCGGAGAGTCTGTGTGGCTTCACTGAATAAAGACGATCGCGCCGTGGGCTTTTTGGAAATGTGTAATATAAAGCCTGCGCCGGGGAACTCCCGTTCTCAAGTCCGCCCTTAAACGTCGTTTGATACAATGATTCTCAAACGCATACCTGCGTATTTTTATCACCGCAGGATCGACAGCTGACACCTTTCCAGCGTGCGGCGCTTCTCGTTTCAAATAATGTTAGAGTGCCGTTCTTTCAGGCACTGCGGTTCGTCTTTGTCGCGCTGACGCCCTCTCAAGTATCAAGTATCAAACTTTTATTTTATAGGCAGTTCTATCATCTTTGTCGGCAAATGATAATACAAGTGAAAACCGGAGTAAGTTTTGGTTAAACAATGATCAATCATTTGATCAGTAAATTCCTGCAGTTTTTCATCCGAAAGGATCTAGTCTTTCGAGGATACTGAAGCGAGTGGCTGTCTGGTTGGCGTCAAGGAGTCTATGTAACAAGTAGAAACTTTAGTTAAGCTCACTCTTATTTAGCTTTACGCAAATAGGTACTATTTAAAAATTCTTAAATGTTGCAGAAAACGTTTGAAAGTAGCAATTATTATAAGCAACAGTCGTTGTACAAACGCTGTATTTATTTAAACTCTATAAACATTGATTTTCTCCCCTTTTTGAAATTGAAAGTATTGAGCAAACCTACCAACAGTAAACTTTCGTACTTTTTTGCTCCAAGTTTGCAGCGTGCAGATCATGCACTTAGGCTAATTGCAATAAAAGGTGGCGCGCGTTTGCACATTCGAAAAACCTTTTACGCGCAGGTTAAACACTTGTTTTCAAATCAAACAGCATCGAATCAATCCGCGCGGCGGAACGTAAAGCGGAGCCCAAAAAGTTTAATTCCAAAGTAACATCTCCATCTCTCTGCGCGGCCCTTTATTTCTATTAACTCATACACAGTCCGCCGAGCCCCGAGAGCCAATCCATTTAGCCGGGCGCTTTATACGCGCGGCGCGTTGCGAAAAAGCCGCCCGATGCGAGCTGCGAATCTGAAGCGGCCGTTGGAGGCAAGGCTCTTCCCCAGTTTTCATCCTCTCCCGATTTACATGACAAAGTGGCCAGTTTTCAAAGGACCGGCCACTCGCGAAATCGTACCCGAATCGCGCGCTGCTCTTAAAGCGCGCGGCACAATAAAGCCGAAACGAATCAATCGGCAGTGAAACCGCCTGGTTCGGGAGCCGCTCTCGGGCGTGCTGGTCCCGTCCGCGCTTGGCTTTGATTAGATATTTCGAGCTCTGGCCTTGCCGCGGGAATAAAAGTCTACGCGGCGAGCCTGCGCGCGATATTGTGCAAGGATCATGCGGAGCAATCATCAGGAGCAGGCGTAAATAAAAGAAAGCCGCGAGCTAGCATCCGTTACGTCACGTCGTTCGCGCGAGCGAGCGAGCGAGAAGGAGAGACTCCGGGCTCAGCGGGAGTATATGGAACGGCGGCTCGAATTAACCGAGGGGCCCGCGATGTTACGTCAACTCGCTTTGCATCTTCGAAGCTGCTGCTGCTCCGCTTCTATATATCCCCCTTTCCGCCTCGCGAGAGAGGCAGCCACGGCTTCTTTTGTGAGCGGCCCGACGTCCCGATTCTTTGGAAATTAAGAGTATTATGCGAAGTGTCGATGCGAATTGCTCCTGGCTTGACGGATCATTTTTCGAACGTCGGGGATTTTGATTGAGACGTGGCGCGGGCCGAGCGAAAGAAATTGTTCGGCGGCGGCGGCGGCGCGATCGCGATTCCGCTGAAAGATTTGTAAGCGAGCCTCTTCGCGGATCGACGTGCCGCCTTGTCGTACATCACGAGTGAATGCTCGGTACGACATACTGGAATGTTATACTAATTCGTGGCGCACCCATAACTGCGACTTTATCGTTGTCACTGAATCGGCACTTTTTTCGTTCGCTCGTCAAGTGCGAAGATATTGCATAAAAATGGCGAATTTTAAAAAATTTTTTCCGAATTCAGTGGCCCCGGAGAACGATAATTCGTAATTAAATATCACAGGCACCCGTTTTATATCACATTCTGCCCAATTTTCATAAAAGTCGTCATAGTTACATTTTTCTTTCTAAAATTATATATCGATTGCAAAAGTTTTCCTGTAGAATATTCCTCGAGCACTTCCACGTTATGCGGGATCGCCTACACGGGTCATGAATCATTGTTCGACCTTCTGGGTCCGGCGATGCGATATTCATGAAGAGCGACCGTTCCTCCAAATACATGCAAGGAGTTGCAAATACGCAGACGCGAGCTGAAGCTTACGCACATAACTTGCCAACGAAGCGCATGCAATGGCGAGGCTCCCGCGAAGATGTTTATTGCATCGCTGGCCATATTTATTGTGGCGCGGACGCGAGCTTGTAGTGTTCGCGCACCGAGACGCCGGTAATATACCAGCCGAAATTTACGAAGCCCAATTGAATTCTCAAGACATCCGAAAGGAGCCTCGCGGGCCGATCTTATCGCGCGGTTATGACGTCCTGCGGCCGCTTGAGGCTGCGTCCCACATCCAGTCGCTTAAATTCGTTAAATACTCATATTTGGACAATTTATTAATATCCACTTTTAGTCTGAGTTTTTTTGCTTAAATTAAGCGAGTTTATCACTCTTGTACAGTGACAAGGAGAGTGTCCCAACTTTGGGTTGTGGATTTTCTTGTAACTTCGGTATATGTTTTCTAATGTTAGAATATGAAAAAATTCGCGTCCATTCGGTCTAACGCTCGAGTTTTCAAAAGTTATGAGCTCTTTTATCGAAAATCTAAAAAAAATTGATTTTTGTTTAATCGCTTATAACTTTTCAACAGTTCATTCTAAAGTACTTAGTCTAGGAGCAAAGGGGCTTTTCATAGCAAACGGAGGTCCAGTGGGACATCAAAGCTTTCTAGAAATATTTTGATCTCCTGATTACGAACATTCGGGTGTTTTATCGTAAGTTGTAAATTTAAAAAGTTATTAACAATTTAATTGTTTAAAAAGCCGTAGAAATAAGGCGTTATAAAAAAAATCATCTTTGATAGATTTATTTAATATTTGCGTAAAAATCCACTCGATTTTTCAGAATTCAAAAATATTGTTTAGAAGCCGAGTTATTACATATTTCGTAATTATTAGTTGCAAAACTCACCTTCGCACGTACAATTTGTTGTATAATTTCGGTTCTATTTTAGTTTTATTTTAAAGATTACAACGATACATCCATTAATATTCCTATAAATATTCCTATATCGATCTAACGATACATCCATTAATATTCCTATAAAACATTGAAAATAAAAAGTTATAAAGCTAGAAACAAACAAAAAATAGCGAAAAACGTATTTTTTTTTTGTTTGTTAGCAAATTTGACTGTTTTTTTTATAAATGATTCATAAAAAATATACGAAATTATTCCTTGTTTAAAAAGGAACCAGTTTATGTATATTAAGTCTCATTTTTACCGCTAGTTCGTTTAAAATAACGATTTAAGTCCACACATTCGTGCGCGTGCCGTGGAACCGCATCAAATGCGCAACGGCAAGTCGGTATGAATGCCTATAGATTTTTATCCTGCCTTTTTTTTATGCATGAAATTTATTTTATTTATATAACTTATTGAAATATTTTTTTATGTTAGATTTAAAAACATTTAATTATCCTGCACCTAATACTTTATATTGTTTATGAATTGTTTTTAAATTTTACATAATAAATAATTCCTAGACTAAGTACTTTGCAACTAACTCTTGAAAAATCGAGCGTTAGATCGGACGGACTACACAGCTTTCTTCATACTTTAACATTAGAAAATATATCCCGAAGTTACAAGAAAATCCGTGATTCAATGTTGGGACACTTTCGTTGTGAGAAAAACATTTGATTGACTTAACTGCAACATACTGTTAAATAAGCACAATATTCAATTATACAAATTATACAAATTATACAAAGAATATTCGGTTGATTTAACAGAAAATTTTTTCAATCAACCATGCTGTTAATCAACAGTTTTTCTATCAAAACAATAGAAGATTCAATTGTGCATATTTAACAGAATGATGCAGTTGAGTCAGTCAAATTCTGTTCTCAGTGTACGTGGTGAATATTTAAGGACGTTTGTCAGTTTCTGCGGGCGGGGCGAGATACGGGGCGACCCCCTTCGCGCGGGGCTCTCCGCTTACCCGCGCACCTCTTCACGCAGCCGACAAGCTCGACTATTTGTTTACTTTTTTGCTTGTTATCTTGCAAATAAGCGGTCAATATCATCCGGCTTCTCCTGAGACAATCTAGAAACTTTAATCTATCAGTACTATTGTTTTAATTTATTAATGAACAATTAGAAACTATTTTTTTTTTTAACGTTGAAGTTCATTTTTCATAAGAATGCATGTTAACGGTTTTTCTTCTCGGTTCCATTTCTTTGAAAATAAACGATGGAAAAATTTGAAAAAATTCAGAGGTTATTCTTTTAGCGTAAAGAACATCCTATTAAATTTTTAGAAAGATTGTAGATTTTTGAAATTTCCGACAAACGTCCTTAAATCAGTGTGCTGCGTATTAGATGTAGCATTATTTAATGCACTTGAACTATATTCTTGATTTTATTTTAATAATAGATACCTACCTCGATCTCTAGGCGAATTTTTTATTTAATTTAATTATTTAATGTCGCATCCCCCTTTCCGGTATTAGCGACAGAATTAACTATACTATATAAGTCAACAGGTTTGGAATGTATTTTTTTCTTTTCGTTTTTTCTGTAGGGTTATTGCGATCGACGAGCTCGTTTTTCCTGCCAACGAAAAATTCGGCAAACATTTTTTGAAATGTTTCCGAAAATTTCGGACTGACAGGCGGATTCGAATTCGCGCGCCCTCGAGCAGACTTGTCTTGGGTAGGTATTTATTAACTAGCTCGAAGTATACAGATATTTAGTAACTAGAATCGCTCTAGAGGTTTTTCATTTACAAAGCTATGGTTAAAATTTTTTTTAATATAATTTCTCTTCTTAACTGTAATTTTGACGCATATTAGAAATATATTCCTTATGCGAATTTCAAACATACTTTTTGAGATTCATTCGAACTATATTGACCAATCAAATCAAGCCTTTAAATGCTTCAATTTTACGGCTCATCACTTTTTAAGAAGGAAATATAAAATATGTATAAGATCTTTCAATAAAATAATAATAATTCTGCAGCAGCGATGTTGAATGCGCGCCTTTATTTCGTAAAATGAGTATATGGAATAATTTGTAAACGCTATTGAATATGCAATAAAATTCATCAGTCTGAGTACAATTTCGAAAATCGAAATGGGCCTGTGGGAG
>JAWWEM010050925.1:0-10439 GCA_035582935.1 Ormyrus thymus
CCATGGAAAATATTAATTGCACAGAGATCACAACATTTTCATTATAAGAGAAAGTATTTATTTATCCATAAATAACAATTTGATCGAAGATGTTCGTGGATTATGCACGCTCTAATCTTACTCATGATATGGCGATCAGCCTACCTTGCTCACTTGCGCACGCACACACTGGCACATACACACGTGTCCTCAGCGTCTTCGACTGTATTACCGTATAGCTAGCATAGATTTACCTATATATTCTAACAGATTCGACAAGAGCTTGCTGAGGAGACGGGCAAGAAGCAGAGCACCGCAGAGTTCCAGTCGCGGTACGCTTAATGTTTTAATAGGGGCCACCTTGCTTTTGGCCATCAGCAGTGTAGATGTCACATGCTCCCTATCGATTTTAGTGACAAGATATACAACAGCAGCATACGCGTGGATAGATGTGTCGGAGAAACCGTGAAGATACCATCTGGCCTTGCAGCTGCTGCAGGTAAAGCCGGAGGAGTGACTTTGGCAGACAGTCGACGCTGCAATTCAGTCTTGGCGAGTATAAATGCCTCTTCGTACTGGCTGAAGTAATCATCAGCATAGTAATGCTCGCTCTTTAGCGTTTCTGCCTCGGGACTGAGATCTGAATGACGACTGAAGACTTTAGTCCAATAGCTCTCCAGCAGGGAGATCCTCTGTTGTAGCACTTCAGCAGTCTGGTTCGCAGCTGCGATTTGTCTGTGTTGGTCAGAAAATTTATAATGAGCTGGCCTTCGGTCATCTGCTTTAAGAGGCGTTTGTCCGTCATGCTGAGAGCAAGTTAAAAGAAAAAGCAAAGGCAAAAGCAGCTACTGGTTGCAGTCGAGCAACCTCTTAACTAAGCTACGCAGCGAATGCAGCAAGCCTCAAACTACGTAAAGCGCACACAAACTACTAGAGATAGATAATTTGGTTTAAATACTTATGCAGCAGAATGTAGTAGATAGGCAAAGGCAAGCGTAGCCGTCATGCCATGTAGCCAAGAATAGGTTATGTTGACCACGTGGCTCGTGGCGTGTGTAGAGTCGCAGTAAGGCGAGGGTAATAACCACTTGAAGAGTACTTAGCTGCGCGGCTTCTAGGATAATCTGCTACAATCGGCGGCGCCCTACCTCACACGAGCTTCCCGTGGAGAACTTGAACTGGTTGCGAGAAGTCGTCTGCGTGGCGAAGTGTGGGCGAGCATCGCTCGCGCACCGTCCGACGGATAAGGTAGTGAGCGCGCGACGATAAAACAGCGGGCACTTCCTGACTGCCACGTGCTTTAACCCGCGACCTTGACTGTGTGCTTATCTCTGCTGTGGGATTTTCCTCCAGGTTTAGGCTCCAGCTTATCGGGGAAATTGCACACACAGCCACTGATCAACCGGGAATGTCACTTACATTCGAGGTACCGAAAGTCCTTCGAATTACAAGTCCGATTCGGGTGTCACTGCACTTAGGGACGTTCCCGTTGTACAAAGGTATCCTTCTTGCTGTCAAACTCACCCCTTTTCACTCGGAATCCGGCTCGAAGGACCAAATGTTAGTGCGCGATGCCCGTTTCTGCCCTTGGTAGCTGAGCGGATAAAAACCGGGAGTTTCGTTTGCGTCTTTCTGAGGGAAAGCAACTTACCGCGTATTCGAGGAAAGGGGAGTTTCGGGTACCTTTTAAAGAGCACACAGCCAATCTTCTTTTCACACTTAACTTTATTAACAACTTCTTATTAACTACAAGTGATTGGGGTGTTAGTGGAAAGGGATAAATTTCCGACCACGTGGAGTCTGTAGCTGCTCCGTAGCACACTGCCGAAATTCGGGGCTCCGTTGTAGGCCGCGGCTGGAGCGGAAGAGGCTTGGCCACGCGCGTGCCACAGTAATTAGCCTTGGTCAGGTTCGTGAGGTGATGCGGGTGGGGGTCTGAGAGTGACCGGTGGCGACACGTCTTTAGCAAGACAGTATTTGCGGCAATCACGAACGGTCTGCAAGACCCGCGGCGCTCTTTGAATGAGCAGTCGCAACAATCATTTTTTTGGAAAAATCCGAAAAAATTTGACCATGTACTACATAAAAATACACATCTTTTCAAATTTTTTCATGATTTTAGAACCTCAAGAACCCTGAAGTTGAATTTGTCTGCATACCCTTTCCCAGAGTAAGCATAAGTCATAGATTTTATTTCCTATGCAAATCAGCAGATGAAATTCAAGATGTGCCTTTCAAAGCTCGGATGCAAGTATTTATTTCTAGAAAGATTTTTATCCCAACAAGGAATAAATGTTGTAGAATACATTTAATAAATAAAAAATTGTATGAAAATGAAGTATCGAAAATTGATATTGTCTCTCATGAAAGCAGCGTCGAAGTTTCGGAGCTTACAAAATTCCTGGCTAAATTGTCAGACAAACCTGATTCACGACTTCATAACCAAATTGGAACCTGTGTGATAACGGAAGAACGCGTAAGAGCTCTTACTGGTCACACATGGTCTACGCTATCAAAAAAGTAGTAATAATTTTTATGAACGAAAATCATATTCGGGTCAGAAAAAAACTCCGCTGTGCAAACCATTTACAATTTGCACAGCAAATGGTTATGCAGTACATATTGCCGGACCATTTACGTCAAATCTAAATGATGCACAGATATTAGAGTATTAGTTGAAACGACCCACAGGATTAAACCAAATTCTGAAAGAAAATTACATTTTTATCCTGGATAGAGGTTTTAGGGATATTGTAGATTTATTAAATGAACGAGGATTTAAGTTTTAATGCCAGCAATTTATGGAATTCTAGGCCAAAAGTGTAAGATTCTGCACTACCAATACCACAATGCTCTTTTGCCAAAAGCTGGATCATACTGCAAAGTTGCTTGCTGTTTACAAAATCTATTTGGCAAGAGATTAAATTCTGATGCAGAAAAATTAGAGGAAATTATTCAAAGAACTAGTTTGACCAATACCTTAGCGATTGAAGTTCAGGACAAAAACTGAAACCAAAAAAAACTACCATTTCAACAATTGTCATCAAATGACTTATTAGACTTCCCTGAAATGACACTAAATGATTTAAAAGTTATAATTTCCGCAAGTTACTAGATTAAATAAGAAGCCAGTCCAGAATCGCGCGACCCAGAGCTCTCTTTGAACACAAGTTCACAATATTAATAAACAGTGTATTCTTTGTTCGAGCGCCCAAGAGTCGAGTCGTCCGCCGAGGAATGCGGCGAATTCGGCGAGAAGTAAACATCGCGCGCTTCGACAAAGGCAAGATACATCCACACTGAAGAACAATGCGTGAAGCGGCGCGGGTCTACAAGCTATTACCAGAGGCTGTACGCAGGAGTGCCGACGAACTTGCGGCCGGCCGACGTGGCTAAGCGAATCGTGCGCGTCGTAGCGAGCCCGCTGGATGGGGGGTCGAAGCGCCAAAAAGCCTCTGAGCTCAGGAGAGCGTGCCGGCACACTCTCTCCTGCTCCGGACTTCCAAGGCATAGGGCGTGAAAATTCAGGCTCTCAAACTTCGTGGGACCTCCGAGACCCGGCAAACGGGCTGAGTATGGCTGGCTTCCGATTTTCTTACCGCGAGTGCTGCAGTCGAATGCGCGGCGTAGGTGCATTGGAGTTACACCCCGATGAATTTGGTTTCGCGAGCAAGCTACGGCACGGTCAGTTCCGAGAAGCGAGCGAGCTGTTCGTAACGCGTGGAGGGATCTAAGGAATCGCGGATATCTATCGCGGCTTATGGCAAGGGGTCATCGGGATTCTTAGAACCGGCATTGTTCGCGGACGCTGACGGGGGTTGGGTAGGGGAAATTACACGGTAGATTTCGTCACGCGCGTTCGTGAGATTTCGCGTTCGTTTTCGGTAGATTAAGATATTCGTAGCTTAAGAGATTCGCTCGCGCTTCGGGAACCTAACGGGCGCGAGCGCAATCATCGTAGATTATTTCGTAATGGTTAGGGACCCGTAAATGGCAAAGGGGTCCGCGCGGGAGGCGAGAAAGCGAAAGAGGGTGGTCCCCTAAGGTTTGGGCCGGCGTGCTGCCCAGGGGTCCTACCTGCAGCAGGGCTTAAGAGGACTCGGTCTGTTGCGCCGAGGGCTGGACGCAGTCCCACGGCTGCGAGCGGGTGCCTTGGATTCCACTTAGGTGCGGCGTTGTCTCCCACTCGTCCAGATTAGGGTACCGTTCGAGACGCGTGCACATAAGTAGTTATGGCAACACTTTGGAGAACCCAAACATCTCCACAGTGTTGCCGAGTCAGCAAGGTAGAGGGGGGAGCGTCTGGCGGTGTATAGTTGCACGAGGGAGGGAGAACGTCTGGCGACGAGTAAGTGGTAATATTATACCGCTGGCCACCAGTGCCGTTCACCTCGTATTACCTCATACGTCAGCAATTTTCTAGAATTTTCTACTTTCTTGAATTTTATACTTTTCGTGAATTTTATACTTTTAGAGAATTTTATACTTTTTAAACTTTTTTCTTTTAAAAGTGAAAAGAAGGATTAGGAACGAGAAGGTGATAAAATATAAAGTACAAAAAGTAAGTACGATAAAAAATTATTTATTAATACTGTTAAATTTCTTTCAAACAATACAAAGGTAAGTAAAATTATTTATTATTATACAATGTTTCGTTCAATGTGGCTACGATATTATATATGTATAGAGATATAAACTGATAAAATAAGTCAATTACGTCGGTTTTAGACAGTGAAATTTGCTCTTTTAATTTTAGTTCTTTTGATCGAGTCTGCACGCTATCGGTGATTGCTTCGAATACATCATTATCGGTTAAATCAATAACGTCTTTAACAATATCAGGCGCGTGCAGTACAATTTGCGCTTCGTGCGTAAGATCGTTATTATTTATAATATATTTTATTAGTTCGCTCGCAACACAACTCACACTACTCGTTACATGTTTCAGATGCTCGAGACGCGTATCGACGCACTTTGAAATATACTTGTTCAAGCAATCAAACGTCATTTTCTTTATGATGATACTTTGGCGAAATCGTTTGACGGGACCAGGAGCTGCGGGATAAAGGGAAGAATGCCGTCGCCGGCTCTTCCGGGCTGCTGGCCCCTTTTTCCGGTGACAACCGCTGCTCGGGAAAAAAAAGAAATGGACAACCGCGCGCGACCCTCACCTGCCCTCCTTGGATCTTCGAACGGGGCCTTATGAGAATCTAATTTTCGGAAAAGTGAGAGGGGCCGATCAATTCGTTCGGAAAATTCTCGCGCGCGCGTCTCGGGCCTCTCCACCTTATCTCGTACTATTATTATTACACTCGGGCCCAGTGAATCCGGCTTTTACGAAAACGATCCCCGACGAGACGAGAACAATAGCCGGCGGGGCGAGATGTACTTTGCGTTGTAAATACTTGAAAAACTTGATTTCACGCGAGCAGCTCCATGCGAGACCTGTCGACGGCGTGCGTCGCGAAATTCGACGCCTCGTCCCGGGCCGGGCTCGCCGTTTTTACGGCCGGTCCGGATTTTTTGTGGGAATTGGCTACGCCTTGACTTTGAAATGTGTTTATTGATACCTTTAGTAGAACAAACTTTATGGTGTGGATATACAGGGAGCATAAAGTGCTAGAGAAGCTGTTAGCTTGGATGTGCAGGGGTCGAAGTTTATGATAAAAGCTTTTTACAATGGGAAATGACTCGCCGCTCTACATTTGTGGTTTAAAACAGTTGTGATAAATTGCACAAATGTTATAGAGTGTTTCTCTGGACTCCGAAAAGTCATGCAACATTACACAGGGAAAGATTCTAACGTAAAACTTCTGTTTTCCTCAATCTCGATGGCTTTTTCTTGATGACTGCGTGTAAATTTTAAAATCCATCCAATACCGTAAATTTCTTGCTCCGCCAAACCTCGAAAATAATTTTTGACATCGTCAAAACCGCTTTTGAAATCCAACCACTCGTCGTGCGAAAAAGCGATTCCATCAAAGTCTGAGCGCAATAATCGGACCACAGGTATATAGTATTGATCCTTCATGTCGTCGCACTCCAGTCCAACGATAATCTTTTTGATATAAGATTTGTTGAGAGCGTAAAGAGTTCCAAACAACTGATGCGGATGGCGATTGCTTCTTCGTTCTTCCATCATCTTGCTCTGGTTCTTCCTTTTACAATGTCTAGAAACGACTGCTTACAGAAAGACCCAGGGCTGCTCTTGTTATACGCTCGAGCGGAAGGTGGTGGTGGGTAGAATTTGCAGAGTTGTTATAAACTTACATTCTGAGAAGCCTTCCTAGCATTTTGCAAGATAAAGAGTGTCGGATTAAGTTTACACGATGCGAAAAAATGCTGACGATCTAGGAATCGAATTCTAAGAAAATGTATTGTGATGTGTTGAAGAAATAAGTAAAGGAGACTGGAGATGCTTACAATTAGACTTTATTTACACTGATCGAAGGCCGAGCGAGTGAGCTCTCTCAGCTTATTACATACACATTCTTACATACTGTATAAGCTATCGCGAATACACTACATGTATCACGTTACATTAGCGACATTTTAGAACTACAGCTTTGTAAGCATCTCACGCGACACCCGCCGTTTCCGGTGAAATTTCTGTCAGCATTTTTGTAGCGCACGTATCGCCTGACTATTTCGTCATTTTGCATCAAGTCATTAGTAAAATTATCGAGAAACTTCTTGTAACCTAATTCGGCGCTCATATAATTCAAGAACATAATACAATATTGCCCGCATACGTTGAAAGACTCGCCCTGAAGTCGTGCAACATTCCATCGAAACTTTTTACAATTTTTTCGCAATCTGTTTATATGCGTCGGTATAAACGATGGGTATTCAAAACTATCGAAATAAAAACCATTGCCTGATTTGTAGACGTACGCTGCTATCTAATGCATTCCAGGCTTTGTATGATCGTCAGTGTTTACAATAAAAGCGACCGGTTTCGTCCACACCCGTGGTATTTGATCGGCTGGAAATACGCCGATCGTGTGACGACGAATGTGTGAAAGATTTTTCAAAATTTGAAGACTGTCCATTTTTACAATTTTGAGATAATCGCGACTTTAAACGATAGGCATTAATCAAAGCGCAACAATATTTTTTAAAGCACGGTTTGATAGCGTGATGAATGCAATAAACGTCGGACGATAAATTACCTCGTTAAGTAAAAATTTGTCCTGATTGAATACGTCGCAATGAAGTTGGCCAGTCAAATCCATGGATTTCTTCGCCGTCAAAAATCGACGTCGATTTACAAGTCCTTTGTTTTCTTCTCCAGTGTCATCCATTTGTCCAGCGGTGTCGTCAAACCACAGGACGCTCGACAGGTGCGACGATTTTGCAGCAGGTCCGTAATTTAGAAGCGTTTCGAAATACGCTCGATAAGCGTAGGCATTGGTAGGTGGTGATGCAGGCTTTTGATTGAACAGCACGTCTACTTGATTAAACAGCGAATGCATAAAGTTATTGACGGGAGCTACTTTGTCGACTACTTCTTTGTATCTGCGTAGATTATTCTCTTCTACATCTTCCTCCTTAAGGCTACACTTTAAACTTACGCGCAGACTCAACATCGTATGTGCAAGATCAATGTACTCGTCACCATTACCAGCTACTACAAACTCTGTCGGTGAATCGTCAAAGAAAAAATTGATTTGTAATCCACAACATGCGATCCTTTCATTGACGTTTGAGTCGGTTGAACATGGAATAAAAACAATTCCGATTTTAGACGTTCGCACGAATGGGTGTGTAGGAAAGCCATCTTTAATTATCAAAAATATCTCTCGTCGTTCTCTTAAGCACTCTGCTCTTCTTCTTTGCGGGCTTCATTTTCTTCGTCACTTTCCCACTCTTGGAGTTGCGCGTTTTATCTTTTCTGGCTTTCTTTTTCTTTTGCCTTGTCTTCTTCTTGTTTTGATTGGACCGTCGAGCAGACGCAACTGAGCCAAATCGGCGTGCCGCGATCTTTTATATCCGGACGCCTCCATCAACATATTTAATTTTTCTTCAGCCTTTCTCTTCAAAGCAGTGCCGGATTCTCTCACACAATTACGAAGAGACTTTGTAAATGGTATGTTTCTCGTCCTCACATCCGGCATAATGTTTATAACGGCACGCGCAGCCTCCTAGCCTACTGCTTTTCCTACACACGCAGCCTCCCTCCTTACCGCTTTTTCAGCTATTTTCTCTACCGCTTTCGCTTCTCGAACAAGAAGCGGTCGAGCACGACAAAATACACCCTTTAGGAAGAATCCGACTCTACCGTGTCCTCTTTGGTAAGGTGCTCCAATGTAAATTCGCCCTACATCACTCATGTGTGGTCTCCTTCCGTATAACTCCCCACCATCCATGACAAGATACTCTTCATAACGTTCCATCTTAATCCAATCTCTTGAAATGTAGTATAGTCGTTAGCGTCCCGTAATCGAATGGAATCGGCTCGCCGAGTTGGTCCCTTATATCGATTTCAATGGTCTAAAATGGGCTGAATAGTAAGAGCAAGTACATAGGTGGGGAGAAATTTTTAATCCTTATAGCACCATACATATAATCGTCGGTTGTTATCGATACAGCTCGCAACAATCGCGATTGCACGTCTTCTGTCACATGAGGCTCACAGATGTCGCTATAAACCATTATCATAGATGGTAAACCATTCGAAAGATAGACAGGAGTAGCGCCTTCTACAGGTTCTTCAACTAATCGAATACTGCCATCTTTCGCTTTGTTGAAACCCAAAATTTTTTGTAATTTCTTGGAAAGACCAACCTCGTGGATGAATGCTGTACATAGACTATTTGCACAAATTCTTCTGACCGTTACGTAATCGCCTCTTTCAATCGTAAACTTCAGGTACTCTTTGATACAGTCCAAATTGTTGAGTTCGTTTAAATTGTTCAATTCGCCAACATTTCTGTAAATTCCGGGGCTTATCAAGGATGATCTCATACTAAAACTTTCATCTCCCACTGTGTTGGTCTCGAGACTCGTAGGCACACGTATGTGCTTCAAGGAAACAAACCCCTCTTGCTTGTCCGGCGATACACGTTGAAAGGGCAGCGGTATTTGAATCTCTGTAAGCGCAACTGACCATGTTCCGTGCAACTGTATCTGCTGTGGTAGTCTAGTAATAAAGTGTGTCGTGTTTTCAGCAAAATAATTCATGCTACTGTTGCTAGGCAACACAACGTAAAAATGATCCCTCATAGCGTTTTTGTTAATTGATCCGCCTTTACCCACGAGTTAAACTTATCTGGATATCCTTCCCAACTGACAAAGTATTCCTTGGAGCGTCCCTTACCTCGACTTTTCAAAACTTTGTCGATCTCGAAAAAGTCCTTGTGTAAATCTTTTTGAACTCTGCTCAATTCTTCTTGGTAAAAGAAGCCATCAATTTCTTCACCGGACAAATCTTTTGAAATGTCGCCGAGTGCTTACTGTGGTTATACGTCTCGACGATTATTTGTAAGACGTCAATGTGTCTACGTGTACTTTTGTGTGTAAAATAACGCCACATTCGCTCCTTTATAGTTCTTATAAATCTTTCGACGATGGCTGCTTTTGTATCCGGACTGCGTACTACCCGATACTTAATGTCGTGCTTACGCAACACTTCTTGCATCTGCCGACCAATGAATTCTTTACCCTTGTCACTTTGCAGACAGATGGGACGCCGATTATTGCTTCGAAATGTGCTCGAAAGCGTCAGCAACGTTTCTCGCCGTTTTTTCTTTGATTGGTTCTACCCAACTGTATTTACCAACGACATCGATCACCGCGAGAATGTAGCTGTATCCGTCGTTGTATGTTTTTAAAGCTCTCATGTCCATGAGGTCTGCCTCCCACGTCATCCAAATTTCGTACATTATAGCTACGCCGCGCAAATCTTCGCCTGACGGGTTGTACGCCTCCTGACTTTCGAGCCACTCGACGACATTTTTAGGCTCCTTATTTTTGCTCGTGGCTCGAAAAAGTTTGTCAGAACTGGCGTAAGCGGCTGGATGAGGGAGGGAGGCCGTAGTAGAGTTTCTCGAAAAATTTACTCATTTTCCGCTTTCTTCTTCTTTTCTTTCGGTTTTTTCTCCATTCACTTTACACCGTTATTTGATGTCTTGTTCTTTCGTTTTTGAAATGCACTTTTGATGTGGGAAAAAAATTTTTCAAAAGTTATTTTACTGACCATGCAGCAAGCTGTCATCATCGCTAAGGTTCTTTCGTCGGAAGCCGTCTCGTCCGCGAGCATGCGCGAAAATGCATGTTCCGCCAGAACGCAATCAACTTGACGACGATTTTCGTTTCTCTCGGCGTAGGCAAATCGTGTTGTCTACATGCTTCGTCCAGTGGGTAGATCCCTACTTCGCCGCACTCGATACGTTCTGCGAGTTTAGTACCTGGCCCGCAAAATCTGTAACCAGGTACGTGCATTTCGAAAGGAAGCAAGT
>JAWWEM010050926.1:0-10439 GCA_035582935.1 Ormyrus thymus
TATATATATATAATTCAGAATAAATTTCGAACTAATAATTCATTGACTCCATAGAAAATTAATCTTGTTTAAACTGAGCTCGTTATCAAATCATTATCAAGTCATAAACTCATATTTAATTATTATGCAAATTCCTACAATATTATATATAGATACGTGTTTTTAATGAATTTGTTATGCAGAATTATTAATTGTTTTAGAACTCTTTTTAAACACATAGTTTGTACAGTCTGAGATTACTGTAGTACTGCAGAAAATTTTGCCTGGTTTAAAGAATTGATTTGAATAACATGACAATGAACGACGAGAAAGAATCCGATAGAGGATAGAACAACTAGATCGTTTGATTATTCATCGCATCCTCTAGGAAGCGAATAATGCCTGGCGCCGCGCGTAGCTCTGCAGCTCTTTTCAAAAGCCGGAGGTTATTGATTCGCCAAATTGGAGCTCGTTTTTCTTGCAAACTCGGGCTCGCGCAGTGCCGGCCGGTTCAAGCTGTCATCGCTATTAGTTTCGCGTCGACCCATCCTTCGCCTTTATTGACGCGATCGACGTCCTCTCGTCGACATATGGCCCGGTAGTGGAACGAGTTTTCAGCAGCGATGGGATGTCGTTGCAAGAAGACAGCCGTAGCGTCAACTGCCGCTGCTGGGCGCTCTATTAAAATATTCTTGAGGCGTTTTTTCATTTTGCTTGATAATTACCAGCATTCTATTTGTTTCTTTCGAATATTCTGGATCTCGTTGTATTGCAATTAAAAACTTGATGATAACAGCTTCAAAACTAAAACGAAAGGGTGGTCGCTTGCATTAACTAGTTTTACCACTGTTGCAGAAAAATTTACATGCTTGAAACATCAATTTTATGAACGATGAAAAAGAATCCAGAGAAGTATGAGTGGGCTAATTTCACTTGCTAAATTCTGTATTTAAATTCTTACCCAAGTCGCTGATCGTCGAGAAAATAGATTCAAAGCTGACATATTTGTTTCGTTTAATATTCTTACACTAAAAGAAACCGCTGCCACCCTAGTAGAAATCAAACCATTTTTAATGCTTTGAGATTAAATTTTAGCATTTATTGGCCAATTATGGAGTATTTTTTGGCCATTTATGAAGAACTGGCCAAAAAATGCTCTGAAAATGTTTTTCATTTCTACCAGGGCAAGTCATTGGCAGTTAGCTTCCTCCTAACTAATTTATTGTTCCATTATTATCTCGTTTTTATTAATATTTTATTTTTACATGCGCATTTTAGAATTTAATGAAAAGCAAACACGAATATTTAAAGTCCTAAAAAACAGAATTTTTGAAATTCCATGTACAAAACTTGATTTCGCGCAAGCTTGAATAAAAATGCATGCGCTAAATTAAGTCATATAAAAATATTAGCCAAAGAAAAGTAATTCTTTTTCTTTTATTTGAACAATATCGCTAATACTAATGTAAAAAATCATAATAAAATAATAATAATAATAATAATGTGTTATATATATAATCGCGATACCATATATAATTTAAAATCGTTATAAAACAAAAACTAGTAAATGAACTTGAAAATTCTTTATAATTTTGAAAGTTTAGTTAAAAAAAAAACGACGAAAAAAATAAGTGGTCAATCATTGCAAGATACCGCTTATTCGCCAAGATACAACTATTCAAAAAATTAAAAACAAATAAATAAAACCTTAATATCTTTTGAACTAATATGTTTCATAAGCAGAAAAACTATTCAGCTCTGAATGTGTAAAAGATCTACCTTTTCCCAAAATTTCAAGTAATTTAAAGGCTTTTTACTTCCGTAATCTTTTCCCCTAGAAAACTCATTTTTTTCGGTTTTCAGCTTTTTATTTAAAAACTAATTGACATTAAATTAAATGGCTTAAAATGTTTACAGATTATAGCTATATATATTTTTAATTACCAAAAATTTTTTCAGACCAATTGATAATTTAATTTAAGAATTATAAGCTTTTTTTAAAAAAAACACGTTTTTATTAAAAACAAAAGAACCATAAGAGCTAGGATAGCTTTTTTCCTCTGAAATTATAGGTATTTTTATGATACTCTTTAAATTGGCCTTTGTTCGATTCCAATATCTCAATCCTATCATTAAAAATAATTAAAATTAAATTTTTTAAAAATCAAATATTTGCGATAAAACGAAAAAAAATAAGATAAACAAAAAAAGTTTTTTTTGCCGCCATCACAAAAAAAGCCAAAAAAAAAAAAGAAAATAGCCGTGAACGATGAAAATCCGTTCAGTAGAAGCTGAGTATACATACACACATACACACACACACATACATCCATACAGACATTTTTCAAAAACCATTTATGTTTGTTCCTGACACCTTAAAATACAATTATAACCGATTTTTCGAACAACTCCAAAAATTACTATCACAATGCTTCCTTTAGGAGGAAGGAAAAAAGAGTAAAAATTACTATTTTCTATCGTTATTTCAGATATGACAAGAAAAATAATAATATTGACTATATGAATAGTAATTTTTAAAATGGAAAATTGTAGATAATTCAAAACATATGTAGTAAATATTCTTATTTTTGTTCTTACATCTGAAATAACGATAAAAAATAGTAATTTTCACTCATTTTTTTCTCTCAGTGTATTGTATTGTATTGTGTATTACAAAAATTCCACGCGAGATTCATTCGGTTTTCTAGTATTTATCGATCTCAAGCCGAGCATGTCGAAAATCGCACGAGCTTACCATCGAATTATAAAAAATTGAATCGCGAATACCAAACGTCGGCGCCTCAGTTAACTTATAGTATTGTAAAAAAATTAAAATTCCAAATATCGCATTTGTTTTAATCTATAATATGCGAGTCAACGTACGACGGTACATACGTTCGTGGAATTCGTCCAATAAAAATAAAATTAATTAAAAAATATAGCGCAGTAGCGCATATAGTTTAATGCAAAATTTGAGTTGCTTTTTACGTATTACTCCCCCCCTGCCTTCCTCGCTCATCGTTCTCTCATTGCGAACATAATAAAATGTAATGTATAGTTTTAAATTAAATTAAATTCCTGTTCGGTCACATATAGACGAACGAGATAAATTTTGTGCAGTAGATCGTTAATTGCACGGTACTGCGAGATACATCAGCGATACTTGTCGCGAACGGCATGTCGCCCTTGCTTTTGCACCGGACCTGCGTCTGGCAAAGCTGATATTGCAGCCTCCGATGGTATAGCAACTTGCCAATCCGGAAGTTGATCTGATTTCTTTGATCGCCGTTTGCGCATAAATAATTACCGAATTGATAAAGTCGACATTTAACATTTTTTTTATAATATATAGAGCTTAAACGCAGTTAACTACTCAAAAGTGCTCATTGTTGTCTTCATCCAATTCTCATTATACTTATAAACATTGCGCAAAATAAATCGAAAAAAAAAATGTATAACGAATAATAATTTTATTACATTTAGAGTTTAATTTAAGTCTTTAACTGTAGTACCCCACTTAAATAATGTTCTTGTTTTTATTTTCTATTTTTATTTTTTGAGTCAACCAGATTTCTAAGTACTCCTTTCAGCCTGCAGACTTCTTTTAGTTCTCTCTAACTTTTTTTACTAAATGAACAATCTTTCTCAATAAAAATAATTGCTCTTAATATATTTTAATTAACTCTATTTGGCTCCATTTTTTATTAATGTACACATATTAAAAAATAATTGTAAAGAAATTACAAATTATTAGAAACCTATTATTAGAATCTTTTGATCTTTATAGGAAAAAGTTGGAATGGCTAAATAAATTAAAGGTGAAGTTCAAATAGTGCTAATTATTAAAATATATTATTAAAAGCCATCATTTTTATTTTGATAGATTGTTTTTAGTAAAGAAATTAAAGTAAAATAAAAAAATCGTTAGTTGATTTCTTCGGAGAAAAAAAGGTTGTAGATCAGTCGATCAGTGGAGAGTTTAAGTTCAATTTCGCAATGTGTTCGCAGGCTTGATCGCGCCAACAGTGTAGATCGGGCTTAAATTTTAAAGGGCCTGGCCGTTTACACGCGTCAAAGCATGACGCGGAGCCACGGAAGCAGAGCTGACAATCGCATTTTAGAAAGCGAGAGGAGGGGACAGGCCTAACAAACGCGTCAAAGGATCGACGAGGTAGATATGATGGCGCCGTCACTGATTTGCCCTCGGCTTCTGTGGGTGGCCTCTTGTAAGCGCGTACATAGCACACACACGCACGCGCGACTTGTATCACTCGAAGGAACTGATGGCATAGAGATTACCTGAAATTCGATTTAGCTCTCGAAAATCCACAGTGATTGCCGCGACAGAAGTGCCGTGCACTTGCAGCTGGGGGGCAAGAAAGCGAAAGAAGCATAAATTTATTGGTCATTAGAACGAGGACGACGCAGCCATTAATCATATCGAAAGCAGCTGAGGCTCGCGTCAGAGCCCATCGGCGGAACAAGCCCGCACGCGCGCGTCTCTGCAAGCAAAGCGGCGTTGCTGTTCTCGACGGCCGGACCGGCCGACTCCTGGCCGCAACAGCCCGCCTACACGAAGAGCCGTCAAAGCCCGAGAGCGAGCGAGCGAGCGCGCGATGTTGCCGGCTAATGACGGCGTCAATCACTCGTGCACCGGTGTACATAGGCGCTTCGCCGTCAGACTTGGCGGCGCCTTCGCTTTCTCTGTGTCCTTCGCGTTTTCGCTAATATGGCTTTATGCGTGCGAATCGTGGCCGCCGCACACGTGCTGCTGCTGCTGCACCAGCGCCGTCACCGCTGTCCGGTCCATTATTTACGGCCATCATTATTTACGAGGCGCGAGCTTTTTTGCGCGAGATTTATATCGAGGGCCGCGCCTAATTACGCGCTTTTCAGCCTGCGGGCATAAGCAAATATTGCGTTGAACGCATGTCGACTCTCCGCCACCCTTTCCCCGCCTCTTTAAATATTCACTCGGCCCGGCGCCTGACCGCCCCGCGCTGGTTAGGCAGATGAATGCCCTTCCGTATGAAAAGCCCGCACCGAGCTATTATGTCAACGTTATTTGGGTTCATAGGCTCGGCCACTCTCGGCAGCAATTTTTCATCGCTTTAATACTCCATCTTTCCCGTGCCGTCATTATTAATTCCGATGCTCCGATGATTACTCTTTTAATATCTTTATTAAATTATCTTTTGTTGCCCCTTATGAGACGCGCTCAACAAGCAGATCCAAGCTTTCGAAGAGCTTCGTGCATTAAAAAAATTTTATGGTAATTTGGCTTGATAATCGCTAATTTCCAGCGTTCTTTTTTGCGAGGCTGCCGTTAAAATTTTTAGAGCTTTCAGCATTGAAGCGAAGTTTTCGACGGCGCGAGCAGCCGGAGAGCAAGAACTAAGGTTAAACAATAAGCCTCGTCACGGCGCTGCAGTACCGACACATTTTAAAAGTTTTTCTGCAGCGCGCGGGTTAGCACGGTTAAGTGGGCACTTTTCCACAGACGAGTAACGCAAGACTGCTGCTCTGAAAAGAGATGCATCAGGGCGCATTTGTAAATTCCGCGCGAACTTTGTCGATCGCATTTACATGGAGACGCGCTAAGCTAAATCAAGTTTAACAACCAACAACACTCTGACATTACGGCCGCTCGCATCAAGTAAATTATGTTGCACAGACAAAGAAGATTTCGAAATACAATTGGACGAAGCGCTTTTAAGATCGGCGTCATTTTGGCTCGAGCTTTCTGACAGCCGGGCTGAGAGAAAAAAGTTCAGGCGCCACCAGAAGTGCAGAGAGCCACGCAATCGACGCGAGGTTATACGCCGTCAAGGAGTGACCCAGATCGGCCGGCAAGGTTGTTGATCTCTACTACTTGCTGGCAACTTCGCCAGCGGCGTACGCCCCGCGCGCTACACGCACGCTCGGCACACACCTTTTCAACCGCGACATCAACCGCTCAAGACTCCCGCTGCTGAATATTAATGCACTTGATTATACTGTTTGTCTAATACTCCGATTAATTTGCGGGTGTATAGAATTTTCCACAGCTCCGCCGCAAGAATTATTTCCTGCTCGATTTGCGCTACGAGGATAAATCAAGCCTTTTTTCGCCTGCGATCACTTTTATCGCGCGCTTTTTCTAGCAAACTTCTTTTTTTCTCGGGTATAAATCTATAAAATTTGCAACTGTTATTAAATTCTACTCCCCAAGTCTACTTCTTCCGTCAGGCGAATCTGTTCAACTATTATTTTTAGTACCATCGCCAATGCTGACTATATCCATAAGAATATGAATCAGTGGAGGAAACTACTATGTAATGAAAAATGCCCGCAGGCAAACTTGGCTTTTTCGTAGAGTAACTCGCGACTTGCAATTGTCAGTGGTCGCGGTTCGAGTTCCAGTGCCACCACTTTTTCTTCAATTTACGAATCTTAAAATCTAAAAATGACAATGTGTGTAAATAATAGAATTACATTACATCCAGTACATTGTACTTGGCGCGGCTGAGAACGATATTATCTATTAGTTTAAGTAGACAAATTACCTTTATATACTTAGCCTTTAAAGGGAATTTTCCTAACGTATTAGGACAGTTAATAATAATGACACATAGATTCATTAAAAAAAAAGGAAACATATATTAATTAAGCTTTTTTAATCTAACGCAAGGCATTTAATCGGATAAGTGCGCTTTGGAGTCTGCCGGACAATAATGCCTTTATTATGCCTAGCACCGGTTTGCACGCACGAAGTACTAGTAACACGTATAAAAGGCACGTACGGCGAGTCTAGAAAATTAGACTTTCCGAATTGCCCGTTGCAAAACTTTTTCCATACCTATACACTTTGAGAAACGGGCCGCATATGCGAACATCCGTTCAAAGACGTAACGCGCAGAGCGGATAGTTGAAGCGCAGATTCTAATCAAATTCATTAGAGAGAGAGAGAGAGAGAGAGAGAGAGAGAGAGAGAGAGAGGAGAAAAGAGAGCCTCGAGAGCGTAAAGCACCCAATATCAATTTGCTACCCGCTGACGGCTGTTGCCGCCGCGCTTCCAGATAATTCCGCCGAAGGGTGAAACGAGTCTGGCGGATGGGTAGGTTATCATTGTTATCAAGTCGGCAGCAACGATGTATATAGTCGCCTCTGCGCCGAGCTCGGGCTAACATTTCAATTTACAGACGTCTTCAAGTTGGGGGCACAATACGGTATACTCCATTAACCCGCTAATTCATCAGCACGGCGAGCGCTGCGAGCGCTCCGAACGCAGTCGGGAAAATAAAAGGAAAACGAGAACGAAGCAACAATGGCATTGCGCACGAGTATTAATCATCGAAGAATTGAAGATCCCGCGAGAGTTTATCGGTTTGTGCACGCGAAATGGCATTAAAGAAATTGAGTCGCGCGGCTGGCGGCAAGCTCGTATATGTATATACATCAGCTCTCGTCCGCCTCTTGACATAATTTCCCGTTCTCGGAGTGCGGCGCCTCGCCGCCTCGCCGCGTCAAACGCGCCGTTCTCCCTCACCTCGTCGCGCAGATCGGAAACTCGAATTTAATGGGCCGCCGCATATTTCGCCGCTGATGCATTGCCGAACGGCTCGCTCGAATAATGAAAGACCTGCTCTTCCGCGAGAGCGAAGGGCACTCGGCGCGACTCCTGCCAAAGCGGCGAGAAATGACCAGGAGTCACGATCGCGGCCACGCGGCGGAGGGCTTGCATTGTTGTACTTGAAAGTGCAGCGCCTATATACAGCGACGCGGCAATCTTCTCGAGGAAAAAGAAGGAGTTGCCGAGGGAGAGAGAGAGCGAGAGCGAGGCCATTGTTTACGTGCCAGGACATCAGAGCTTCCCAGACAAGAGGGAGCAAGATAAGCTACAAGAGCGGCACGTGTAAAGGGCAACGAACGAAGTATCTGCTCCGATAGGCTTTTATTCGACTTTGGGGCATCTGTTCAGCCTTAATTGCCGCAAGTTTTCTGGCACTCGCGAATGCCATAAAACTGGATGCACACTAGAAATTGTTGATTGCGCGTCTCAATCTGGCTGCGCGCATTATCGCGCTCGGCTTCAGTCGAATATTGATTTGTCGAAGCGACGCCTGTTGTTAGAAGCTTGCATGATATTAGCCATTTGGATGTCATTTAAGCGAAGAAGCCAAGATGTGCTTGAAGACGATGCCGCAGGGCCGTGAAAGCTTTCGCGTTTCTTAAATCTGGGCGTTAGCATATGGCGAACAATTTTCTTTGTAAAATTCAATATTTATAAAGCTCGAATAAATCGGAGAAAAATGCATTATTCAAAACCTCGAGAGTAGAATAAACAACAGCTGATGCAAAAGTACTGGAGTAGCAGCGAGAGAGGAGACGATTCAGAAAAGCAGATGGAGACAGTCGAGGCATAAAAGAGAGGAGTCGACTCTGTGCGATTTTTTGAGACGAGCCCCGATAAAGCACGTTTTATATACCCCCCAAGCACATTAATTCTGCTTCTATCCGCAACGCGTAGAGAGCATCTGCGCCCCGTCACGGGATCAGTGATCGGAAAATCGCGTCAAGCCAAACTCAGTCTCGCTTTTATCTCTCGGGGAATTTTCCGTTCTTCGATTGGCATAAAGGGACTTTATTCATTTTATGTGTACAAAATGCTTTGCACTTTTGCTCTGCTTTTTAAATGACTAAAAGGAATGAACATCCGCCTAATGCCTCAACACTGACCACGGAAATTTTAACACGCAACATTCATTCATTAGATTCAGTAAAAAAATTTGCAAGATTAATGTTTTATTAATAAATGCCCCTCAAAGATGCTCCTCACAATAATAATCTGATAAATACCAGTGAAAAATGTTTATAACAGTGTTGGTTCTTTATATGTTGTACAATTTTTTTGAGGAAAGTTGCATTGTCGTTAATCCCTGCAAGGGAAAATTTTCTATTAAAAATTACTATGAAAACCATGGTAATCAAGGGGAAGAATTCCCTCGTTAAAAAATTTTTTAACGTGACAGCACGTTCAAAATGACCTTATTCGATGCTAGCAGAAGAAAAGTCGAATCATTTGTATGTTTGTTACACAATAGATATTTATTAACTTTAAATTTTTTATAGCTTAAATATATAATATATTGTGAACATTTTATATAAATGTTTTTATTTATAAATTAGTTGCAATAATAATATCAATTAGTACCCTATTAGAATTCACATGCTTTAAGGTTAAATTTTAGCATTTATTGGCCCATTAAGGAGCATTTTTTGGCCATTTTTTAAAAAAATAATCAATAAATGCTTTAAAAATGTTTTCAATTTCTACCAGGGTAATTATAAATGTTTTTCCACTTCTGATTTTTACCGAATGAGTTACGGAACATTTCTATAAGTCATCATGAGATAATATTTTCTAATTTTTACCACATAATTTACTATTTAGGTTTTAATTTTTGTGATACGCTTCTTTATTCTAGAGAAAATAAGAAAAACAACGAATAAACGATTACTATGGCCTATATTTTTTTTATTTACATTCAGATATTATTCTAATGTAATTAATTTTAATACATTATATAATACAATTATGACACTTTTGCCAGAGATCGTTATTACAACTATTGATTGATTAAAAAAAAAAATGAATATCTAATAATGTTCATTAATTCATTTAAACCTGAAAATTAAATAAAAATAACAGAATAATATATATTCATTTCAACATTATTATTTGAAGAAACTAACTTAAATAATGGTTCAGAGAAATTCGAAGAGAATTAATACAAATTTAGGGGAGGAAATGCAAATAAGGATAATCCTTGATATAAAATACTCGGTCTTTGCGGTTCATAAAAGCTTTTTTAGCCCAAAGTATATCATTTAAGTTATTGCCACAATGAAAAGAAATGACAAAATGCTTGATTGAATAAAATATGTGAAGTATAATACCATTTATTGATATAAAATAAATTTAAAACGGGTTTCCGAGAGTTGATTTATTAAAATATAATATCCTAAATATTAACTTTTTTAAGTAAATATAAATATTTACCCAGGCACAAATCTTTTTAAAGAAAAGAGAATTAAATAAAACTATGAACGATCTTTTTCCACGAAGTAAACACGAATTCATTCTGCTTCTTTATTATTAAATAATAACCTAGATAGTGCAATAAATAATCAGCTTCAAAAAGAAGGAGAAAATACTCACATATATTTATACAGAGATTTAATGAGGGAAATAAGGAGATATTTAATACGAAAAAGAATTCGAAACCAAAGGTCAAACAAGTGTATCAATAAAATTTTGGACAGTCTTTCTTTGATTCCAGTTCAAATTGATGTTGTATAAACAAAAACGAAATAAATAACCCCAGACGGCAAAAACTGTTCAAAATGAATTCATTATGTAGCCCCAAAAAAAAACCTGAATTCATTTTTAATGCCCGTAACTAATCAGAAAGTATTCA
>JAWWEM010050927.1:0-10439 GCA_035582935.1 Ormyrus thymus
AAAATCACATTTCAAGCCGTAACTTTTAAAATTTTTTTAATTTGTGCATGAAAATTTTTTTCTAAGTAGTGGATAAAATATAGGATCCAAAAATCAAATAAAAAAAAATTGATTTTTTGAAATTTTATCGGTATATAACCCCCTTAAAACGATACAATCGTAAATTAAATTTAAGCTATGAAGGAAAAGTCTTTAATTATCGATTAAGCAGAGCCAGATTAACCATCGAGTGTGCTTTTGGTATCTTGACATCCAGGTTTAATATTTTAAAGCAGTCTTTAAAATTTAATTTATCGACGTCTAAAAGTATTGTAGCAGCAAGTATATGCTTGCACAATTACATGATCATGACAAAATTACCACATGAATGTAATGAAAATGGAAATATAAATAACGAACATGCTCCTGGAGTGAGAATGAATCCTACAGTACAAAGGAATCTATTAGCACAGTATTTTACTGCTCCAGTAGGAGCCGTACCATGGCAAGATGCACATTTAGAATGTAAATATAACTTATTTAAATATTTTAAGTAATTATTAATATTTTAGACTGACCATTAAATTTTTAATCAATTCAATTTGTATTAATTTGTATTTAATTATTTTTCAGAATCAAACCTTTTCATAGCTTGCAAGTATTTACGACATAATGAATATATTAATTATGGAGATTTATAAATTCTAAGGTAAAGCAAAATAATTTTTTAAAGTAAACGAAAGATGCCGCGGAACTGCACAGTTTGTCGCTGTTCTTTAATGACATGGAGGATATTCCTAATCAGTTTTTCTTGAATATAAAAAACTTAAGAACCTGAACCTGGGCAGATATAAAATAAGGAACGTCAAAGCTTAAGTATATATGCAATCAAATTTTCATTATTTTTAAAAAATTAGTGATATTTGTTTAATTACCCCTTTTATGTAATGGTATTATTTTAATTAAATTTTCGAACTTACAGGTTTACTTTTGACGGACTGAAATCCTTGGAAGGATTAAACATGGAACACAACGATATGACTTACATTCACGTGGATGCTTTCAAATCTATGAGAAATCTTAGAATCGTTAAATTTTTAAACAACAAATTAACTTTGCAAACCGACGTATTTGACATCTTCGGTCATGTGTCACCGTTCAACCCTTACATTAATCTCGAATAATTATACCTAATGTACAACATCAGCCAAATATTTAGTGATTGTTAGATTGCAACTTCGAGTGCTCGATTTTTCATACAATAAGATTGATTACGTAGGGGTAAATTTTTTTTTAAATTATAAAAAAAAAGCATTAAACATTTTAAATCTAACTTTAAAAAGAAACTTAATTTTATTACAATTGATAGTATTTATTACAATTGATTTTATTTCAATTAATAGTATTACCTATTTTCAGAGCGAAGATCTGCAGTTCATTTCAAACTTTCTGAACGTCGACCTCCGGCGCAACTCCATTGTCGAAATCGATCTGTTCAATCTAGAGCGCATATCAATGCAGCAACCGTACGGATTGAACTCGGTAAACCGTAGCGTGATCGTTTTGATGGAAGACAATCCCCTGGTGTGCAGCTGCGAGATGTACGATCTGTTGTGCTAAATGAACAACTAAATGAAGCCGTCCGCCAGACGCTTGATCACTTATACCTCGGCGAGGTGACGTGCTACGACCCTGAGCTCTTCCAGAAGCAAAAGATCACCGAGATCAAGTCACAGGAGCTGAGGTGCATCGTGGAAAACTCAAAGCCGCAAGCTAACGGAGATCCCTGTACATCTGAGTCCCTGCGTCTGCTGGCTCAAGCCCGCGGACAGGTCCCTGTTCGTCAACTGCGACGAGAAGAATTTGACCGAGACAAAAATGATAGATCGAGTAATGAGCCCTCCAAGGTAATAAATAACTCATTCTTGATTACACGAAAGAAGTTTGATATTATAAATCAAGAATAATTATCAATTTATCATAATCTAAGAGATTTTTTCGTTTAGTTATGCTGCTAGAGAAAGCCCAGAATGAAATCCTTACAGAAAATCTTCCAAATTTCGTTCTCGTTCAGTATAACCCGTCAATGCAGCACAAATCACTTACATTAAAAGTTTTGATGGAGAAGACGATGTAGCTCAGAATTGTTCTTTCCAATTTACAAGTACTTCTAAGAAAGTTAATTCCATAAACGCAAAAAGGAAAAAACCAAACAATTCAATTGTAAATGAAAGATCTTAGAATAAAAGATAGCATAGTTCAGGACAAGAACTATTTCACGTTCTAAAAGTAAATCTTATCGAAAGCGTGATTTAAGGAGATTTGTACTCGAGGTAACTTTTGTTAAAAAAGATTTTTTTTAGAATGAAATTGTTGTTTCATCTATCTATGACTTCCAGGATAGGCAAAAAGTTAAACATTTTTTAATTAATAATTCTTTATAATTATTCTTTATTTTGATATCTTATTAGGATGTCGAATATTCCTGGAAGACAATTTAATAAACTATCTTGTTTCACTAACCGTAGGCTTTCTTTAATTGCTATTTCGAAGCAATCTTTTTCTAATTGAGATGCTTTAATTGATTTAACGGTCTCTTGAGCAACACCAACAATTTCTTTTTCTAATTTATTAAATTCATCTTCTTTTCTTTTAGCAAATTTATCATTAAGTGGAGTTTTCATAAATGTTTGAGGTACATCAAATTTAGTAAATATATTTGTCTTTTGTAGCATTTCGTTTGAAAAAATATGTGTATTAAATAATTTTTCACGTGGATTTGATTTTTCTGCTTCGCTTGCAATGAATGAACATAACATTTTTTCACTTTGCACCTCATCATCTTCTAATTCTTTTATAGAAATATGAGCTTTTAAGAAGTCCAATTCTTCAATATACGTATAGTTTTCACGACCATTTCGAATAGCCCTTGCAAAACTTTTTCCGCATATATTCCCATCTCTTTTTAACATCTGCAGCTGTCATGTAAAATTTATGTTATTATAAAAATAGAAGTCGTTATAATACTAATTACAACATGCTTAATAATATACGTACGCGACATTGTTGAATTCAATTTTATTTGCAAAAATCCAGCCATTTTCTCATAAATTTTATTTTTTTCTGCATTTTTATAATAATCTTTATTTTTTTTATTATATAAACATTCGGAGTTTTTAGCCATTGTAATAATTAATTTATCTTCCTCTGCTGTTGTAAATGACATTATTAAATAAATGATATTAAATAAATTTCCAGAAAGTCAAAAAAATTATTCAATTCAAAATTTGACGCTGAACTATGCAGTAATACTCTGATTCAAGCAAAATTAACAAAAGACGAAATCGACAAAAGACAAAATTTAAAACAACTAATACACAGCAATAGGTTCCACATACTTGCGTTTATTTACTTGAGCGTACGCCTATTTATGGAAAGATGTCGATCATTAAAGAAGAAATTTTGGATTTATGAATTACAATGGTTCAACAAGAACCAATTATATATGATACACAAAACCCAGATTACATACGCACTAACATAAAATTGGAAAAATTTGAAATTATTTCCCAAGCTATTTTTCAAATATTCAACAATAATTATGAAGGTAAGAAACGCTCTTTCTAATTTACTTTATGATCTAAAATAAAATGTTATATAGAGAAAATAATTTTTTATATATACAGCGCAAGAATTAATGCAAAAGTGGAATTCCCTTAAAAACAAATTTGTAGAAGAATATAAGAAAATGAACGAGTACATTCCATCTGGATCCGGAAGCCAGCCTAAACAATGTTCTTGGATGTGGTATAAGGCTCTACAATTCTTAATTCCGTATGTACAACATTCTACGATGATATCATCTATTGAAAGTTACGAAAAAAGTACGCCATCGGCCTCTCATGACAGACAAAATTGGAAAAAATTGAAAAAGAATCCAGATCTTGATATTAATAAAATTATATCTACTAAAAATAATGTGCTTGAGTCAGTCAAAGCATTAAGTAATCGTGAAAGCGAAAAATATTTAAGTGATAAATATATCCCCATGATTAAAGAAGGTTTAAATAAAGTTCCAAACGAATTAAAATTTCAGTGTACTGCAGAAATAATAAAACATATTAAATCATTTAAAGAAAATGAAAATTAAATGGACTATACAGGGTGTTAATAAATGACTTATAAAGCTCGGTACCAATGGATAGAGGAGAAAAATCTAAGATATACGTCCATCCTTACTTTTTCGATACGGTGCCTAGATTCGGAGATATGGGCAATTGAAAATTGGAAGATTCGACGAATGAGCGCGCGGCGATAGGAGAAGGCTGGTGGAGAGCTGCGCCGAGTGGGGAGCGCTCGCTCGCCGCAGTCGCTCGCTCCCGCCGTGGCTTTAGCGTTTACGCATGCACCGAGCGCTCTCGGGTTCTTCTGTTTCGCAACGCTTCGTCAAAATATTAATCAATTAAGAATTTTAAGTTATTGACTAAAATTCTTGTACAACTAAAAATCAAATTTGGAATAAAGAATCATAATGAATCAAGCTTCTTAAATGATTAATATTTTGACGAACCCACTCGGCGCGGCTCTCCGCCAGCCTTCTCCTATCGCCGCGCACTCATTCGTCGAATCGTCCAATTTTCAATTGCCCATATCTCCGGATCTAGGCACCATATCAGAAAATTAAGGATGGACGTATATTTTAGATTTTTCTCCTCTATCCATTGGTACCGAGCTTTATAAATCATTTATTAACTCCCTGTATACAATATTTCGTTAAAAGTTTTATTAAATAAGATTATTAAAAATTATTATTTATTATTTTCAGAGCCATAACACATAACGAAGTTAATAACATTAATTATTTAAAAGTATTAGAGTCTAGAAAGATTGGACTTCAAAGAAACTTACACAACTTATATGATTTAAAACCATCTTTCAATAATGAATTTTTAAACCAAAAAATGACTTATGCCTTAAAATATGTAATGCTATCAAAAGATACTAATATCCTAAAGGTATGGGTATCATCTCTGAAACTGCCAAAATACCAATACTCTACAGAAACAAACTGATGGTTAATTTACATCGATGACGAAGTGACGATTATAGATATGTTGTTTAATAATCTAGAAGAATATTATAAGATGTGCTTAATATACTTATACTTTACAATTAGACGTCTATATAATCCAATCGATTACAGTAATATAACTATTATTCAAGATATCAATAATGTGAATAACAATGATGCTGCCAATGAATGGTATCTTGAACAACAAGATGTACACCCGATATTACGTCCAGGAATTTTTAATTTGGCTAGTATTATACAAAAAGAAGTCGAAGATGAGGTGGAAAAATTTGTAGTGAATATTAAAAAGCCTCTTCAGTTAGAAGAACTTAATAATATTATTAATCGTATCAATGGCTGTCCTTACAGCAAATTATACGAAATATTGAAAATTTATATTAATGCTTTTAACGAAATATATTAATTAACTTATTACTTTGAAATAAAATTTTATATTGATTTTACTTATATCTTATAATTACAAATTGTAAAAAAAAATCTTAAGGAAAAAATTTTTTATTGGAAAGTGGCAAATAAAATTTAGATAAGTGTTTAATATTACAATAATAATTAGACTTAATTGCATAGTATTAATTAATATTCTAGAACTGTTATTGTTTGAAAATGTTATTTCATTGTTGTCTCCTAACATGTACAGAAGTAATTGATAAGTTTAAATAACATGTAAATTACACATGTCAATTGATAAAAAAAACTTTGAACTTGAATTTGTATCATTCACGATTTTTTTTTAAATAAAAATATGAAAAATTAAACATTGCATTATAATTCATTTAAAAAATTAACCTATAAAAACTTCAACAACTCAAAAACATGAATTATGTAAGACAAATAGCAAAGTAAAAAATATTTGTCATATTTTGTACCTTTAAGAGTTTTCTCTTTTTATATATTTTCAATAATTTGAAGTAATATTAAGGTGAATATGTAATAAATTTTTACAATTTGTAAACGACAAATTTTTTCAATTGAAACTAATAAATAAACATTATTTAAAAGTATTTGAGTCTAGAAAGATAGGACTTCAAATATTTAAGATATTAAAAAAAAAGAAAGTCAACATTGTATCTGCTTGAATAATAAGCTTTTATTATTGCAGAATGTAAATTATTATTTTGGAACACGTCCAAACCCCAAAAATTGAAATCAACTAGAGAAGCAACTCGTGCACTTGCTAAGGCATAGGAAACGTTTGGCCAGTACAGCACAGCGTCGCGCCGAGCAAGCGCCGCGCGGAGTCAGCACCGCCCGCACAGCTCCGCACAGCTTCCCGCAACGCTTATGTACATTGCCCCAAAACTACGGCTAGCACAGAGTGGTCCCGCTCAACAGTCGCCGAAAGGCGGCGGCGCGGGCGTCAACCCCGCCTCCATTGCCGAGTAAGGGCTGCCGAGCTCCATCATCTCGCGAGGGGGTACCTTATAAACGCAGGGGGCACCCCGGTGCGTGGGCGAGACACGGAGCGACGCCGGTCGCCAGCACGGAGTGAACAGAATCCAACAGGTACTGAAACATATGCGCACGACTGGTAACGCCAGTAAGGAGGGCCTTCCAAAATTTGTCGTGGGCCTCGAAGCGTTAGACGTTATTCGGCAAGATTGCCGGGAAATACGGGGAAATCTGCACCAAGAGAAAGCAGAGGACCCTGTATTCTCGAATGCTGTTTCTGGGGGCAGAAAGAGACAAGCCTCGAGCCCCCCTACGACCAACCCAGGGCGGATGGGAATGAAAAAAAGAAAGGAGACGGGCGGCAATATTCCCGCGGATAAAATCGAGGCCGAGGGAGCATGGCAACCGGTCCCCACGAAGCAGCAGAGGAAGGAGGCTCGGAAGAGCAAGAAATAAAAGAAGAAGAGCAAGAGCGGTGCTTCCAACTTGCAAAAGGAAGTATCCAGGAAGCGGAAAAAACCGAAGGCGGAGGCAATAGTGCTGAAACCAGCGTAGGGGAAAATCTACGCGGACATCCTTGGAAGAATCCGCAGTGAGGTGCAATCTTCCGAGCTCTGAATGACGATTAAGGACAGCCGCAAAACTCAAAAAGGCGATGTCCTTATTGAAATTAGAGAGGCTTCGGCGCAGAGCAAGGAGGGTTTTACCAATGCCTTGAAACAGGCCGTGGGGCAAAACGCGACCCTGTACACTCTGACCCCAAAAATGACGGTGGAGGTCAGGGATGTAGACAGCTGTGCCATGGCCGGTGAAGTCAAGGCAGCCCTCCTTGAAACATTGCAGGGTCATGGCGGTCCCATAGAAGTGCGGCTTACGGGTGCGAATAAGGCCGGCAAACGGCTAGCTCTCGTGACCGCCACCGAAGAGGCTGGCCGAAAGCTACTGAAAGTGGGCAAGATCCTTCTGGGTCTACTGCGGCTTGGGCAGCGGACCCAGGTCGAGCGCTGCTTCAAGTGCCTTGGCTATGGGTGCCGCGGCCGCGGCTGCAAGGGCCCAGACAGGAGCACCGCCTGTTTCCGGTGCGGGGAGCAAAGGCACAAGGCAGTGGACTGCAATACCGCCCCCAAGTGCTATCTCTTCCCGGGGACCAAATCTGAGTTAAACCACTTTGCTGGTACCGGGACCTGCAAGGTCTTCCGAGCGGCTCTAGACAAGACTCGTCGCAATGGCTAATATCCTGCAGGCGAACCTGAATAGAAGCAGGACAACGCAAGACCTGCTAACGTAGATCTGTCTCGAGAAGGACGCGGACATTGTTCTTGTCAGCGAACAACATCGAGACGGAGATGCGGGGGTGTGGTATCGCGACGATCTCGGTACTGCGGCGATTTGGGTTTTTAATCCACGTCACTTTCGAGTGGCGTGCCATGGATCTGGCCGTGGCTTCGTTTGGGTGCGGAGCGACGGCGTAAATTACGTTAGCTGCTACCTCACTCCGAACGAGGCCATCGAGGACTTCCAAAGCAAACTGAATGCTCTCGAGGATGAGGCCAGAGATATGAAGGGGCAGTTGATAGTGGCCGGGGATTTTAACAGTAAAGCTCTCGAGTGGGGGCAACCCGCGCCGAACTCCAGGGGGAGACGCGTGATGGACACGGCGTCCAGACTGGGGCTGGTGGTCCTAGACACCGGCTCTACGTCGACCTTCAGGAGACCCGGATATCGAGGGACCACCTTGCATATATCTTTCGCGACGAAACATCTGACTGCACGTGTGCAGGACTGGCAAGTGATTGAGGACTACACAGCCAGCGATCGCCAGTACATCACGTTTCGCGTTCGTGATGTTGCGCCGGTACGGACGGCGGTTGAACGCTGCGCAGCCAAAAGGGTCGTTGAGAAGATAGACCACGAGAAGGTTTCCCAGGCGCTAGAATGCAGTCAGCGAACCCTGGTGGAGTTACCGAGGAGCCCAACGCTCTCCGAGTGGGCGAAAGCGGTAACGTAAGCTACCATGCATTTAATCCGCCAAGCCTGCAAGGAAGCGATACCGAGAAAGTCAGCGAGAAGCGCTAGACGTCCTGCTTACTGGTGGACGGACGAAATCGCGGGGCTGCGGCGGGAATGCCTGCGACTGCCTCGCATCGCCCAAAGGGCTCAGAGGCACGACCACGATGCCGCCATCAAGATCGCTGAGCATTTGACAGCGAAAAGAGCTCTGCAGCGGGCCATCAAAGTCAGTAAGAACCGATGCTGGAAGAAGCTGGGGGAAGGATCTTACAGCGATCTGTGGGTATTGGGCTATAAGATTATCAACCGCAAATTGTGCATGTTCGCTAAGAGCGAGCCTATGAGCGAGGGCGGGGGGACGTAATAGACGAAATCGTCGATACCCTTTTTCTCACACATCCCAAATGCTGGGATGAACCCCTGCAACCAGACGGCTCCGAGGTGCCGCCATTTACTACGGTAGAGTTGGAGAGAGCTGTACGCTCCATGAAGAACACGAAGGCACCGGGGCCGGATGGTCTTCCAGCTGAGATACTGAAGGAGGTGGCTAGGAGCCATCCTGAGCTCTTGCTTAGCATGTACAACTCGTGCCTTAAAGCGGGGATATTTCATTGCTGCTAGAAGGAGGCGAGACTTGTGCTGATAAGCAAGGGGGAAGCACCATTAGAGACTCCGTCATCGTATAGACTCCTATGTATACTGGACTCCGACCGGCAATTCCTGGAGAAGCTGGTGAGACCTCGCCTTCAGGCAGCGCTAACAATATTCGGCGACCTTTTCAAGAGGCAGTTTGGCTTCCGGAGAGGAAGGTCCACCATCGACGCTATCCAGAAGGTAGTGGAGGCAGCCAGGAGCACGGAAAGGGGAAAACATTTTTCCCGCCCCGTATGTCTCCTGGTGACACTAGATGTTACAAACGCCTTCAAATCGGTCAGATGGAAGGACGTGCGGGGGATACTGGAGCGGGACTTCAAGGTACCTCGGTACCTTCTTCGAATCATCGGGGACTATCTGAAGGACCGCTTCATACTATACGATACGGCGGAAGGCTCCAAGCGGAAAGAGCTAACATCTGGGGCAGCCCAAGGCTCCATTCTAGGACCCGATCTATGGAATATTTCCTACGACAGGTTATTGCGGCTACGACGGGATCCTTCGATTGGATATGCCGGAAGGCTGCTTCCTGATCGGGTACGTGGGTGACGTGATCAGATCATGCGCCGAATTTGCCGTTCATGGGTGGGCGATCATGGGCTGGAACTAGCGGAGACCAAAACTGAGGTCGTGCTCCTCACGAAGAAGCGCATAGCCAGAGTGCAGTCGCTGACCATCAATGAGGTATCGGTACAGACGTAGACATCCATGAAGTACCTGGGGATGATGCTAGATACGAAGCTCACCTTCTGGGAACAAATTCGGAGGTCTGCGGACAAAGCGGCGTTAGTGGCGGCTTCCCTTTGCAAGGTCATGGTCAACGTGGGTGGACCACGTACCTGCATCAGGCGGTTGCTACTGAGCACTGCCTAGTCCGTGATACTTTACGGGGTTAAGTTTGGGCCGACGCGCTGCGTTACGAAATGTATCGCAAGCGCATGGCGGCTCCAAAACGGAGGTGCGCACTTCGTGTAGTGTGTTCGTATCGCACGGTCTGGGAAGCGGCATCCCTAGTGATCGCCGGGGTAATCCCGGTCAATCTCCTGACCTAGGAGCGGAAGTCCGTCTACCAGACAAAAAGTAGTCTTAGCCAAGCGGAAGGGAAGAAGCAGGCCAGAGAGCAATCCTTGGCCTGCTGGCAGGACTGGTGGGAGCCCTAAACGCACGGAAGGTGGACTGCCAGGCTGATAAGCCAGGTGGGCCCGTGGATCGGTCGGCAGCACGGAGAGGTAGATTACTACTACCTCACCCAGTTGCTGACTGGCCACAGCTACTTCCGCGCGTACCTGCACAGGATGGGCAAGGTGGCGGACCC
>JAWWEM010050928.1:0-43921 GCA_035582935.1 Ormyrus thymus
GCCTAGGGACACCCAAAGTTGGCCCCTAGCCTATGGGCTGACGCCACGGAGCTGCCCTGCCAACTCCGCGCGGAGATTTCGGTCGCCACGTCGCGCTGGCCTTTCCAAAACAAATCCAACTTTATTTCCAAAACACGCATTTGTCGCCTCGGCCCCCCTCGCGCTTCAGTGTATCCGCAACACCTCTTCAAGAACAATTTATATCGCCGTATTATTTAGTTCCGAAATCTGACGGCGGATAGCGATTGGTATTAAATTTAAAAAAATTTAATAAATTTATTATAGCACCTCACTTTAAGCTTGAAGATTTATGTATGGCGCAAAAGCTAATTTCTAGAGATTATTTCATGTGTAAATTGGACTTGCTAGATGCGTTTTTCAGTGCTAGTGAACGTAAACGAGAATTCGACAAAATATATTCGTTTTGAATTCAATAACGCTATTTACGAATTTACCTGTCTTCCATTCGGGTTTCCTAGAAGTCCATTTATTTTTACGAAAATTATGAAGCCAATCATAGAACATCTAAGAGGTATGGGTTTCCTCTCGGTCATTTATTTAGATGACATTTTATGTATCGGTAGAAATTACGTATCTTGCATGGACAATGTTAGAGTGACCATTGCATTACTCACGCATTTAGGTTTTATAATTAATTATAATAAAAGTATAATAGTACCGACCAAAATAAGCACATATTTAGGGATTGTAATCAACTCACGCGAAATGTCGCTGGAACTTACGAGGGACAAAAAAGAAAGAGTATTTAAATTCATTCATAAATTACTATCAAAATTCACTTGCAAGATAAGAGATTTTGCTATGTTCATAGGCTATTTAATAGCAGCGTGTACATCTATTCCTTACGGCAACCTTTACTGTAAGAAATTTGAGAGAGCAAAATTCGTAGCTCTTTTATTAAATGATGGGGATTTTGATAATCTTATGCATATAAAGCGATATTTACATGATGACATGTTACGGTGGAATCATAATATTATGTCAGCTCGAAAATCGTTCGAATTAAAAAATTTCGAAATGGAAGTATTTTCAGATGCCTCCTTAACCGGTTGGGGTGCGGCTAAAGGAAATGCAAAATTCGGCGCTTTTTAGTCGGTTAGCGAACGCAGAAAACACATAAACCATTTGGAATTGATGGCTGCTCATATAGCATTAAAAATTTTTGCCAGAGATTTAAGAAACGCTTCCATTCTGCTACACACTGACAATACCACAGCGTTAGCATATATAAACAAGATGGGCGGAATTCCATTTCCGGAGTTAAATAAATTAGCTCGATCTTTAAGGCAATGGTGTGATAAAAGACAATTGCATGTCTTTGCTTCTTATATCCCTTCCGAAAATAATACGGAAGCAGATGAGGTTTCAAGGAACAAAAATATCGATAGCACTTAAAAAATGTGTTGATTTTAGCGTTATAAAGAGTACGGCAGGTTGGTTTGAAAGCTCACTAGTATTCGCTAGATTTTATAACAGGCCTATTGAGGCAAAGAGAGGGTCGTTTATATCTACTTTATTCAAGTAATATATTGTAAAAGTCTATGTTAAATTATTAGATATTAAAATTCTTTTATTATCAATATAATAACTAAGATAAAATATATAATTTACAAGAACATTAGCTCTAAACAGCTACATATAATCATGAGAATGAAACTTCTCATATAATTGAAAATCAAACGAACTTACCTGTAAGTGAAGCTCGATGGTAATTATATGTGCAGCTTCATTCGAAATGATTACATATCACCCATAATTCCATCCCATCGCTTATCTCTAAGATAATGAAGTTGTTTCGCGACAGGCGACATCTCGCGGAACGTTTTTTCTTGTCTAAAAGATGTGTTGACTTTGGCAGTACCTGACACTACTACATGTAATCATTTCAAATGAAGCTTCACATATAATTACCATCGAACTTCACTTACAGGTAAGTTCGTTTGATTTTCAATTTTATATCGGAATAGAAACGCAAAAAATTCCATTTACCGTAAATGATTCTTTCCATCAGCAGCTCATAATAGTACAACAACGTTGATGACGTGCGGATCTTTAAGCGAAGTTCAATAAATGACGGCTCTTCGTCGAGGCAGCCGATTAAATACGGATTTATCGATGAGGTGCCCCAGAATTAATCAGCGGCGGATAGGCGACGATCAAGCCTAATGATTTTGCACGTCAAACGCAAACGAAGCTCGCGGCGTGCTATGACACCAGCTGGCCGGCATCAGTTTATACGACGCCAGGAACGGTCGGGTAAATGGATATGGAACACCGGACGGCGCGACGTATTAGACCAACGTTGCTTGTATGTCCACGGCTTAAACTCGTTCGAGCTTTAATAATTATCCCTGGCCTCTTTGATTTGGATAAATCTCTTCTCTTTTGCTTGCAGAACTAGCTTCCTCTTTATCCAATCACAAATAATTCGATTGAAAGGTACGGGAATTTGTTGACGTAAAAAATGTTGCTCAGAAAGTGTTCTCTTGTGTGTGCGTGTCAAAATAGTACTTTTCGACGTGGGTGTGGAAGTTGATTATTTACCTCGTGAGATAATTTGTTGTAAACACATCAAAATACTTTTATAAATGCTTTAAAATATTATGTGGTTGAAAAGCAAAATAACTAACTGTTAATATTTAGTAAAAGTCGCCAACCGCATGCTTAAGTTAAGTCATCTTAAATAAGCAAAAATCTGTTGTTATAACTCGACTGTTTGGCACTTCATCTATAAGCCTATTTGTTTCATGATTACAATGAAACATATCGACTGATTGTCCCAGTTCTTAGCACGAACATTCCCTGTCCACAGGACACTCGATGTACAAACATTATTTTTTCAAAAGATGTTCAAAAATCATTGTTAAAAAATGTCTTTTAGAAAAATTGTTGGACATTTTAATTCTTACGGAGCGATTTGCTTTTATTTTTTTATTCTTTCTCCTTATATTTGTGAAACACTTAAAAATCAGAGTTTTGCTAATTATTTTCCGTGGTATTTCTGATACAAAAATATTTAGTGAAGTTATGTGCTTGTAATTTTTAAAATTGTTATTTTTTTTCTTCAAAATTAAAAGTTGGATTTCCTCACATGTCAAAATTAATTAACTTCAGGCATATTATATTTACAATAAAATTTATCAAAGGCGACTTTACATTCAAATTTTATTAGTTTTTCTTGTTTGTCGATTCCCCGGTCCGGTTTGCTTAAAGCATCCCTTCGAAAATAAAGCTCTTCATTTTTCTCTTCCCTTTTTGATCTCTTTATATAACTAGCTTTGTCAAGCCGGCAAATCTCGGAGCCGTGAATTTTATCGCATTGTGCACGCTCTTTCAATATCAGAGTCTGCATGGAGAAGCTTTTTTATTTACGCAAGCAGGTGTGAAGTACCTCGGTGCACGCGGCTTCGCGTGTTTGGGCCATTTTTCGTGAACTCGCGTGTTTCTCTCGCACTCATTCTAGGCCTGTGAATGCAGACTTGATGGTAAGGAGAGAGAGAGAGAGAGAGAGAGAGAGAGTCAGAGAGAAATACTGTTTCGCTGAGGTAGTTTAAATATCAACGTTCTTGAGCAATTAAGCATATCGAATTAGGAGAGAGATGCACGTTTAGTCTATTTTTGTTGGCAAACAATTGTGCTTGTGCTAGACGAGTAAATGCGATTCAGTCGTAGGATTTTAATTACATTTAGTACTAAAGAAATGAGGAAAGGAAATGCAGTGCAAATTAAGTAATTTTTAATCTTATTAGGAATTTTCCAAATTTAAATAAAATTCTTAATTATATATAAATAATTGACAATTTGTCGCTGAAAAAGCATTTCTAATTGGTCGGCAAGAGGTCGATAATAATCAAACAAATGAAAGGTTGGCCTTAAAATATGTCGAGTAACTGTCAGTAATATCCTCTCGTCCCTAATAAAGTTTTTTATAAAAATAACATGTCCGAACAATTAAAATTTAATAACATGAAGAAGTTTATATATTTTGCTCAAGAGTAATTGATGTTCGACTTATCCTAAGGTAAATACATTATTTATGTTTGAATATTTAAGCCTCTGATTTTATTTATTCAAGTATCTTTACTTTTAAATATTAACGCTTAAAATGAAAATAGAAAGAAATTTCAAATTATAACTTCAATTTTTTCAATAGTGAAATTTCCTTTAGAATAGTTCCTTCTTTATTTGATTCCAATTGCATTCTGTAATGTGAATCTACAAGACGCTTCCGACGCAGCATCGCGATAACAGCATTTTCTTCTCTTCTTCGCCTCGCAAGTGGCAATGACTAGATTTCCCTTTCTGAATTTCTCTCTCTCTCTCTCTCTCTCTCTCTCTCTCTCTCTAAGTATGCCTATACGTATATGTAGAGGTGATATAACTTAGCGCAAGTGTAATAAAGGACGAAGAATATTCCGAATGAGTTATATTGCCTTTATGATAAGGGCGACCTCACTGACATCAGAGCGAGACCGAGCCCTCCTCCTTGTCATAACGCGTTTGCGTCTGGCTTTTACCCTCGTACTTTATAAATTATATAATAATCTTCGTGACGTGCAGAATATAAGAACTTATCGTCGAGATTTCGCGGTAACTCAATCTTTCACTAAGCAGGAATATGAGAAGAAAGTATTATAAAAGAAGTTTATCATGCGAATTATTAGAACGCCTCTGTTTTATATGATTGCGGTTTTAAAGGTAGTTTAAATGTTTGCTTTTGCAGACTTTGATTATAAAAGCAGTGAAATTTTTTTTTTCACATAGATGCAGAAGACTAGTATTGATCATTTTTACATATTCAGATATGCAGTATTTAAAATTCAGAACTTTGGTCAGTTGTTAAAATAAGAATTTTGCATTGTAAATTTATTTTACGCAAGAATTTTTTATTTAACCTAAAGCGCATGAAGCATATTATAGAATAATAGAATTTAAATCTTATGCATATTAAATAATTAGTTTTCATTTTTTACCTCCGCCAAAAGCGTCATAAAATTTTATTTTTGATCTGCAAATTTGCTCAAAAATGTATTATCAAAAACTTTTTCAAAATTGTAGTCGTATTTTATAAATATAATATATGCTCTTTAGGGATCAAAAAAAAAGCTTAAGCCGATAAAGGTGAAAAATCGTGCGTGTGTTACAAACAAAAATTTATCCACTGCAATCACAGTTCACATGCACAACATTGTTATTATTCGTTACATCGATAAATTGCACGTTTCCATCAATCTGGCCATTCAAATCCTATTTTCTGAACTTGTATTATTTATCAATAAAAGCCACTTGAGAGTTGGATGTTCCGAGCTGTAAATACGGCATTCTATTAAAAATAAGCCACCGCTGGTGCTTTATCTGTGCTATCATTTATAAACAGGTTGAATCTCTATTAATCAGTGCATTTCGGCGCGGTCCAGCGAACGCGTTAATTAAACGATTCAACGCCCGACATCGCATTGATGCATGCTGCAAACTGTAGGTTCACTGGCAATGGCAACAGCAACCTTCGAGCGCAATTTGACAGAAATCGCATCCATATTTTCACATCACCAAATGCGTTTGATATCATATAAAATATTAGCTGTGCATGCCATCGCACCCATATTTTATTGCTCATGAATTATGCTTTCAAGTTCTTTTAGTTAGTAATTTTATTAAATAAGTAACAAACTTAAAAGAATAATATATTTTACTTTAAAACTTGAGCTCGATTTTTTAATAATACACAGTGTCTTAAATAAAGTTAGTATTGATGATAACTATTGCCCACTTATGAATATTACGTGGATTTATAAATAATAATAAAGTAAATAAATGACAGCTTATCATCTTTAAAAAAGTATTTTAAAAATCTTATAATCAGTGACTTAATTTATTTTATTGAAAGACAATCAACTATTTAGTATAATCACACTATCTAGAATCTTCATTACCTGCCATTTCAGCCAGTAAAAATGAGTCAGTAAAGGGAAAGTAAGCGGCAAAAAAAGAAAGAAAAATGTAAAGAATCGCCCCGGCGAAAGCGTTATGTGTCTGACTCAACGTGCTGTCACTACTGATTGAGCAGCATGCTTTGCATGTCGAGTACTTCCCCGTAGTGCGAGATGGAGAAATACGTAGATGCAGAGAAAAGCCACGGACGGAGAAGGAAAGAGAAAGGGAGATGGAGCGGAAGAGGGAGAGGCGCATTCGCATCTCTAGATCCGCAGCATTCTAATTTATGACGTAAGTTGAAATAATAATTGGGTCATTTCGTCGGAGGATACGCTATGCATTTTAGAATAAGAGAACGCGGTAAAAGACCCGGAATAATCGAGAATCGTGACTCTTTTGCGCTGGAATTTCTTGATTTAACGAGGGCATTCGAAAGTTCGTTCAGTGAAACGAATCATTACCTTTTTCCGATGAAATTGAAATACTTTTTTGAGTATTGTTAGAGCTTTCTAAAAATATTCCAAAAATTCGTCAATCTGCTTTAGCTTATTTAGATTAAAAATAGTTCTGTAATGACATTGAAAAGCATTTTGTTCTACTTCGTAATCTATATAATATTATACCGTTCATTGAATCGTAAAACTTCAATTCAAAAGCAGAATTCGGAGCTTTTAATTTTTTATTCGTAAACATAAAAAAGAACATAAAACCTTTTCTACTTTTTTTAAAAATCTGACTATAAATAACTGAATAAAAAATTTTAATTTAAGTTGTAATTTATACAGTGAATCAATACAGTTAATTGAGATAGTAAATTTTATTGAAAAAATTATACCTTAAATCTAACTTTTCATTTATTTTTTTACAATCAAATTTGACGAAAATTACTTATAAATTTTTAAATACTTCAATCAAAAACTGTTGGATTTTAAAAACCATTTTCAACGTAAAAATGAAATGACCCCGATATTTGAAGTGCTCTATATAATAGGGCATTTTATTTTTTAATTTGTTATGGATATTTCGGTTTCGGTGCTTGATAACGTTTTGCGTTCATTATTAAAGTTTTCATGTTAAAAGCGTACTTAAAAATAATGGTTTTAAATAATAATTCGTAAAAAATCGTTCTTTTCATTTCACAATACTTTTATTACTGCCTAACGAAGATTTGATTAAAGCAAATAATTTAATGAATAATATTCTAGTCCAAGTGTAAAATGAATATTCCACTTTTCTGTGAAATTATTAAGTATATTAATTTGTTTTTCTAATTATATTTAAAGTGTATTTAATTAAACATTTTACTTCAAAAATATCTAAGAAATTTTTATGAATTAATTTAAATTTTACCATCATTTTTAGAAATTATTCACGTTTCACATTTAATTTTTAATTAATTAAGCAAAAAATTTAAAATGTCAAAATTTAAAGTTAAACATCTTATAGTCTCGTCTCCGTTATATAAAAATAAAAATCATAAAGTAAACAAGCCAGGGTAGTGGCAGACTGAAAGGCGTAGTTTAGCTTTACCGTCAAGAGTAATGAAGTCCTCGAGGCGCACAAGTACACTCTGTGCGCCCTAATCGTCGCGTTTCCCCATTAAATGAGCATAAAATGCTGGCTGACTTTTATTTGTAACAACAGGAGCAGAGAAACGGGGTCACGATAAATCTCGCTGTATTTAGCCCAAATATTGCGGGGAGGCAATTAGGTTAATGTCGTAGATTTTGCGCCCGGGAAAAAAGGCATCGTTCTCGATATCAATCACTCAACCTGTATATGCAAGGTGGAGCTTTGAAGGAGCCACCTATGTTTGCGAAAGAAGTAAACGCTTAGCTAAGCTGGTTGCGGAAAATCCTTCGGCGGGCTTTTTTGCAATGTCTGAGGAGGCAGATGAAAAAGCGAGCGTCGTAAGAAGTTACGGTAGCTGATTCAATCGAAAAGAGTACCAGCCTTTTAAAGAACGAGCTCGAGATGCTGCTGACATGTTAAGCACTTCGATAAATTTAAGGGAAGATTTTTAATTCTTTTTGCGCTGCTACAGACAATCTACTTTGTGTAGCCAAAGAGATGATTGAGAAAGATGTACAGAAAATAAAGTGAAAGAATGATAATGACAAAAAATAGTGCAATTTTTTTATAACAAATAGTTTTGAAAGAAATGTATCTATTGTTTATTACAATAAAAAGATTTTGGTAGAAGAAACATTTTAAATATAAAAGTATAAAAATTTATACTCACAAAGATGCAGAAACGTTTTAAAATTCGGAAAACTCATCGCCACAAGCATTGAAAACACGTGTAATAAAGAAATGCATAGAAGCTTTCCTCTGTTTCTCTATTCAGTCAGCCATTTCTTATTCTTGAGCTTAAGTCTCAAGAATAAGAAATGCGTTTCTCCTCGTGCGCTTTTTCGTTACTCCACGTCTTACTAACTCTTCAGCATCTCTGACTCTTATCTCCGGCATCGTGACTTTAATGGTACATGCGTTTGACGGTATTTGTCCAAAGATGGGTGCACAGAAAGTGACATAGTTGCATATAGATTTGCAATTCGAAAAAGCTTTCAATGTTTTCTCAATCCTCTTTATAGTGACTTTTTCCAATGGTGCCTCAGTCTGCCTACACGGAGAAAAATTATATAGAAAAAATCCCAAATCCTTGAAAGAAATTTTACTATTTTTTTTAGTAATCCAGTCATAGACTTACAAAATTATAAATTTTTATATTCACAGTAGTAATATTATTTGAAAAAAATTATTTTTTTATTCAAAGCTACTTTTAATGTTCGTGATATATTTTGTAATTTACCCGATTAGAAATAAAATGAGGTAGGCCATAGCGCCTCTCCGCGGCCCTTGCCAGGTTGCCTCAAAAGGCCCATAGCAGCAGTGTAACGCTTATCTCGCGTGGCCACCGGAGGGCGTGCCAAATATACGGCTGCCATTTTTGGCCCATAAGAGGTTCAGACAGTCAGAATTCGTAAACTCCACCACATAGACTTCAAATGTGTACTAGTAACTGGACACTTTCAGATAAACTTGCTTGAGCTTAAAAACTAAAACTTAAAACTAAATTAATGAACATTTTATTCTTATTAAGTGTTATTACAAAACGTGAGTCTTACTAAAATAAAGAAATGCCTATTTTTTAATTATGTTTAAAAGTTTCAATTTATTCAAACCTAAAATCATGACCTGCAAAGGGCTTCACGGGGCACAGATACAGTACCCATAGCACTCTATAGCATTCTAAATGTTAAGGAGGCAAGCGTTACACTCCTTATTGGGGCCTCGCATGTTGCCTCAGGAGGGCCAGATCTAATCGGGTATTGTACATGTAAATTAAATTAATTTTTATTTATGAAAAAATTGTTGCTTTCACAAGGATTCGAACCAGGACCGATGGATTAAGAAGCTGAAACCTAACCGACTGGTTCACCGATGTTATTATTTAGGATTGATACGAATCGTCCTCATATGTTTATGAAGGGAATATTACAAAAGCGTTATTTACTCTTAAACAAATTAAATAATCAAGTCTATCCAAGTCAAATTAATTTTTTAAGTAGTCTTCTTAATTTTGAAAGCATTTTTTTTATATTTATTGATGTTTGCGAACTAATTTTACCTATAAAATTTCTCTCCGTGTATTTTTTAATATTTATTTTTTATTCAGTCGGCTACGTATTTTGCTCTGGTTTTATTCTTCAGTATTTTTCTTAGTCATTTATTAGTAATTACCGTACGGCAATTATGCAAAAGAGTCGCTCGCAGGCGACTCAAGCTCGCGGAGACGCGTGAGATCCAGGGCGGAATCTCCACGCACATTAGTTAATTTTATTCAAACAGTTTTAAAAATACTGCATTAATAAATTTTATATTTAAACTATTATTATAAGAACGATAAATTAGTTTGGAGGAAGCTGCATACTAATTAATTGGCATCGGGTTTTAATACGAATACGTTTGTTCCAGTCGAAATTTCTGATCTAACACCACAAACTGATTTAAAAAAATAATAAATCTATTTTTATTATTTTACATAATTTTCTTGCATACGAACTGTCGTGTACAGCACATTAATACTTCTTAAAAGTATGCAAGGTTAGTCACGATAAAGGTCTTAAAAGTAATTTTTCCTTCTTTTAGAGAACAATAAATGTAACTTAATAAGAATAAATTTTATATATTACTACAATTATTTTATTCGACTCAACACTTTGCAACTAGATTATAAAAATGAAACACAATTCATTTTGCTTTTTGTTCTTAGTTTTAGTGAACCTGTTTTATTACAGTGAGTAAATTTAAATTTCTTAATATAGAATAAATTATTTGCGTCGTCAGCTTTATTTAAATACGCAGTTTTAAACGTCATTCTTATCTTTTCTCTAAGACCTCAAAAAACCTTCGCCTTTACAGCGCCAAATACCACAGCGTCTCCAATAATCAATGGCATACCTGACGATCCTCATCGCTTTAAGTTCCACGTATCCATTCAGAGGATGAATCCAGGAAATAAGTATAAACATGTGTGCGGCGGTAGTATCATAAGTGAGAGATACATTTTGACCGCCGCTCATTGTTTCATAACGATAACAAATGAGGTTGTTGAAGAGACCTTCTACCCTCTTGGCACAACAAAGATTATAGCGGGAACAAATCACAGGGATGGAGCTGGAATCGAAAGGAATGTCATTCGAGCCTTCATCCCCTTAGAGCACAATGCAGGTTCAAACTATCGCTCAGGTTTACTTGTTACTGAAGCAGATATAGCCGTTGTAGAAGTAATACGCAGTAGAATTGACAAATATTTTGAAATATTTCATGGGCGTATTGTGTTTTTAGTTAAGCGCTGATTTAGGCGTACATCAACATCCAGATAGGCTAGCTGTCATGCTTTTCGAAACATTGGATCCACACTCTAATGTCGACGTCAATGAAAAAGCTGTGGTTTGCGGATTTGGGAGAGATACACTTGTAAAACAACATGATGGAGAGCTCTATCCAGCGAATTCCGTTAACACCATAAATAAGTTTATCAATGTTAAAATACTCGGCAGAGGAGAATGTACATTATTCAACACAGCAATCTGTGCGATTAATGCAGATAAAAGAGTATTTCGTACAACCTGCTTCGTAAGTATAAAATACTTTATTTAGATAAATTCAGATTTTTATAAGCTCTCTTTCACTTAAAGGGAGATAGCGGAGGTGGATTAATTTACAAAAATAAAATCATCGGAGTTCTTAGTACCGGACCTCATAATTGCAATACATTAGAACCGATAGTATTTACAAGACTCTATGAATATATGAGATTCATTGAAGAAGCTCAGAATCCTCGTGGCGAACACAGCAATATGATGATTTTGGATAAAAAATCAAAACCATTAAAAGGACGTAGATATCCTAAACGTCCACGTCCCGATAGTGGACCAAGTTCCAGTTCTCCAATAGGCCAAAGGAAATTTTTTTAAGTCAAAAATTATCATGCTGGACCAGGATAACATCCTAGAATATGTGGATTGTTTTGAACCGGCACATGGAAAATAGAATAAAACTAAAAAAATAAATTGATAAAAGAAGTTTGTTAATTGAAAAATAATATTGAATCCGGTCGGAATTCCAGGCGGAAAAGGTTAGAATGGGGAAGAAAAGAGGTAGCGAAGATTGAAGAGTGAAGATCGGTGTTAGAGAGGAAGGCAAGATACGAGGCGCTGGAGAGGATGAGGAGAATTTTGAAAGAGGCTGATTTCAACAACACCAGGATTCAGATTGAAAAAAACAGGGAGGAAGACGGAATGGAGGACGAAGAGGGAAGGGTGGGGAAGAGAGTGGAAAGAAGAGAGAAGGGCAAGGAAATAGCAAGGAAAAAAAATAATAATATTAAAAACATAGTAGCCACACAAAACACACTGACACGCTCTCACACACGGACACGAAAACGATAGACTTAAGGAATACAGATGTATTATAATATGAATTATGTAGGATAACTAAGGTTAATAAAGCACTATTATTATGTAATACACTCCCGAACATCTACTCTACAAACAATCAAAATCTTCATAAAACTCCGAAACTCAACAATGACCTCTTACTTCGAAAGCTTAACCGAGAATCTCTTCGATTTTAAATATTATCAGTCACTCACCAAACATACACAATCACATCTCGAAAATATACTTGTGCGCAGACACATTAACGTCAACATTATTAATATTCATTAATTCGTCGAAATCAAAATAAGTCAAAACAATAAGACGTAGTTCGTTGCTCCTCGATTGCCGTCCTAATCCGCATCTGTAAACAGACTTCATTTCGTCGCAGTATTGAGTCAATCAAAAAGATCGGCAACGAGAAGAAAATGTTAAATTATTAATTTTATTATTAATTTTATTTATGTTTATTTATCCCGTTAAAAATGAAAACGCCATAAAATTTTTTCTGTTAAATGATGTTTTTAATCAAAGAATATGTAATACCTAAAATAAAAATTCATTTTTGTAAAAATTTTTTTTTAAATATTTGTTAGTATTGTGTAGTTTCTCACAAAAAATGTAGATTATTATATTTTATTAAAAGTATAATATAAAGTGTTGGAATCAGGGTAAGGCTGAGCAGGATAAGGCTGCCCGGTTGCAAAGGACTTATAAAAAACAATAAAACCGGATGCAAAAACCTAATAGGATATGAGGTTTTATGCGGTTTCTGCACCCTTTTTATGGGATTTTATAGGACGTTTGCAACCGGGTGGACTGGGCAGCATCAACGTGACGCTTATCTTTTATATAATCTTTATTTAAACGAAGACTTACGCTCACGAAGTGCACGCCGAAAAATCGATAACATAAAGAAAAAGCGCATTATTTAAAAAAAATTCTTTTATTAAAAGAAATGTGTGTAAAAAATAACAATAAATAATGAACGCAACATTACCTTACTATCGTGAAATTATTATTTTTCACTTTTCTAATGCTGTTTTTAGGTGCTCATAGTCTGAATATCACAAGATTAATAATGAATTGCTATTTGGAAGTAAATCAAATTTAACTGTAATTCATGACAACGTTATTAGTTATTATTTATTAGTTCGTTATAATTTCTAGTCACGTAACATCTTTGACACGACTTCCGTCCTCAAAATGTTATTGCAAGATTCCCTTTGTGGCGTCAAGGCAAAAGTATCTGGCCAGAACTATTTCAAACAAGGGATAACATTGCTAAATTAAAATTAAGTCACCCATAGCTCCTTCTTTGTCTAGCACGCTAAGGCTTTCTTTTTTACTGGCCAAGGTGTGTATACTATTTTCCTGCTCGACGTCGCCGGAAAGCGACAACTTCGTTTCGCGCAGCTTTCTGGCCGGTGTACAGAAAAATAATTGGGTGCATTTAATTACTTTATATTTACATTTTTGAAATATTAACATTGTGATAAATTACAATTAAATTTAGAAAATTAATCTTAATTACGAGATGCTTTTTAGGCAAGGTGTGGCTTGTACACATAAAAATCCTGCACATATTAATGGTACACAGTTTAGCATTGGTGAAAATTATATATAGATATATCGAGCTATGCTAAATTGTACACAATTAATATGTGCATGATTCTTATGTGTACAAACCATACCTTGCCGCTTTTTACGAGAAACTATATAGTATTAAGAAATATTTTATGAAAAATTGATTTAAAAAATGATTTTTTATTGTAAAAATTTTATTTAACAGGTAAAAGAAACTCAAAATTATAAATTATAACATTAAAACCAAATCAATGAATGAGAATTTATGCACAACCAGTAATGTTATAGACTATCCAGGATGTTGTCCAAGTCCAGCATGATAATTTTTTGCTTGGAGAGGGTTTTTGTTGCCTTCTGCAGAAGTAGAACTTGATCCACCATGGGGACCTGAATGTATAGGATTTCTATGTCCTTTCAATGGCGACTTTAGATTTGTATCCAAAGTCATCATAAACCTGTGGTCACCATGCGGATTCTGAGCTTCTTCTATAAATCTCATATAATCATAGAGTCTCGTGAATTTTATCGGTTCTGCGTAGCCAAGACGTGGTCCGGAACTGAGAACTCCGACGATTTTATTATTGTAAACTAATCCAGCTCCGCTGTCTCCCTTTAAATGAAAGATATATATGTATATATATTTAATTTTATTTATTGTCGCTCTTTTTATGCTGCCATATTGTATGCTAAACAGCGACGGGGCCGTAGACGTGTTTTGGTATACAAAATACGTGTGTTTAACATAGTGGTCTTTGTTTCGATCGGTAGAGACAAGGGTCTTTAATTTCGGAGTCCGAATGAATTCCCTTCGCTCTTACCGATCCAGCTACAGAAGACTCCACCGTGTGAAACTCACGAGCGAGACCCGCGATAGTACACCTTTTCAGTACTCATGCACTCAATTGCAATCACGGTTCTTATTAAAGTTGGCTATCGATCAGGTGCATACGCGATCCTTTAGCACGATCGATGAGTATTATTAGCTCCACCCCATCAACGTAACATACGGCAGAAATTTCTTAAAATGGCCTGCGAAGATTTCGAACTGACGGGGATTCGAACTCACTCCCTAAGCAGTGTTTGTCTTGGGTGGCAAGAACCTTATAGTCGGAGTCAAACTCCGCTTTATATTACAGATAGTTCTGTTAAAACTGAATTTATCTAAATAAGAAATTCATACGTACAAAGGATGGCGTGCGAAATACTCTTTCATCTGAATTCACCGCACAAATTGCTGTATTAAATATTGTACATTTGTCTCTGGCGAGTATTCTAACATTCATAAACCTATTTATGATACTACTGGATTCCGATGGATAGTACTCTCCGTCACTATGTCGTACAAGTGTATCTGGTCCGAATCCGCAAAATGCAGCTTGCTGATTGACTCCGGCATTGGAGTGCGGATCCAATGCTTCTAAAGGCATAATTGATAGCCTATCTGGATGTTGACGTACGCCTAAGTTAGCGGATAACTAAAAACACAACACAAACATGAAATATTTCAAAATATTTCTTAATGCTTCTGCATCTTACTTCTGCAACCGCTATGTCAGCTTCTATAACAAGTAAACCAGGGTGTTGTTTTGAATTGACATTGTACTCTAAGGGGATAAAGGCTTTAATGATATCTCTTTCAATTCCAGGTCCATTTATGTGATTTGTTCCCGCTACAATCTTTGTTGTACCAAGAGGGTAGAAGATCTGTTCAATAAAGTCGTCTAATTTGGATATGAAACAATGAGCGGCAGTCAGAATGTATTTCTCACTTATGATGCTACCACCGCATACGTGTTCATACATATTTTCTGGATGTTGCTTATTGTAAATGACTACGTTGAACTTAAAGTGGTGATGATCGTCAGGCAGGCCATTGATTATGGGAGATGCTATTGTAGATGGCGCTGTAAAAAACAAGCGAAAATTCTTTGAGGAATTAGAAAAAAATTTTCATTTTTGAATGATATTGTAAACTGCATATTTAAATAAAGTCAGCGATGCAAACAGTTTATTTTATATTTTTAAGTAATTCGATTTTACTCACTGTAACAAAATAGATTCGCTAAAATTAAGAATAAAAAGCAGAATAAATTGTGCTTCATTTTTATAATTTAGTTTCAAAGTGCCGATTCGAAACAAATAACTATATTAGTAGTTTCTTTAAAATTTATTCAGACTCAATTACATTGATTGTTTCCTCAAAGAAGGAATCAATACTTTTAAGAACTTTTTCGTGACTTAACTATCTTTTATATTTTAAAAAACTATTAATGTGCTATAATTTGAAAGTTTTAAAAATTAAGTAAGATGATAAATGTACATTTATTATTTTGCTTCCTCAAGGAAACTATGTTGGCGAAAAAAATGTTTACGACAAAAATTACGTAAAATCGTTTATACAGACTTTTTATATAAAAAAAATCATTTTGGTGCAAAAAAATGTTCGTGTGTGTGTATGTGTGGGTAAAAATTAAATTTTTTTTTTAAATTATTAAATTTGGTATTTATCTATTATTTATTATGGACAATATCAGTCTTAAATTTCATTAAGTATTACAAATATTTTCATAATTAAGGGTTAAAAACATGTATAAAATTAAGTTATATTATTTATTGTACACGGAAAAAAATTATATAAAAAAATTCCAAATCCTTGAAAGAAATTTTACTATTTTTTTTAGTAACCCAGTCACAGACGAACAAAATTGTAAATTTTTATATTCACAGTAGTAAAATATTTTAAAGTTTTATTATTTGAAAAAAATTTTTTTTTTATTCGGAGCTACTTTTAATGTTTATGATATATTTTGTAATTTATTGTACATGTAAATGAAATTAATTTTTATTTATGAAAAAGTTTTTGCTTTGACGAGGATTCGAACCAGGGCCGATGGATTAAGAAGCTGAAAGCTTATACCGACCAGTTTACCGATGTTATTATTTAGGATTGATACGAATCGTCCTTATATGTTAATGAAGGAAATATTACAATAGCGTTATTTACTCTTAAACAATTTAAATAATCAAATCTCTCCAAGTCAAATAAACTTTTTAGGTAGTCTTCTTAATTTTGAAAGCATTTTTTTTATATTTATTGATGTTCGTGAACTATTTTTATGGGTTCTGCGATCGTTGCAATGACAACGGTATCAGCTGTAAGGTTCGCGCAGTGCCGCGGTGGCACTTACTATCAATTAAAAATTAAAAAATATATGAAAATTACCATAGTTTTAGTAAAAGTTGTCACTTTCTGTAGTAATATATGAACATTATTTTAGGATTATTTATTATAATTTAATTTTTACTACAGTGCTATTGTAATTTTTTATATATATAATCGCGTACTTTTTTCTTAAATTTCACTAAAATTTAAATTAATTATAGTAGTTTTTTGGGTCTTTTCAGTCTATGATTCAATTGAACGACGACTATGGTAATTTTATGTATAAAATTTCTCTCCGTGTAGGCAATATCAATTTCAATTACTATAAAAGTAATTGCTACAAATTTTAAAATAGCTTCAGCAAATGATGTAATAAAAAAAAATGTTAAGTTTGAGGAAGCCAAGTGTCAATGAATTGGAAGCGGTTTTGAATTCGTCAAGATAATAATCTCTTAATTATTTACGATTCGTTATTTTTCCTCTTATTTCTGTTATAAATTTGTGGCCATAAAACTTCTGCATTATAAACCGTAATTATATATGAGAACCTCCTTTTAATGATATTTGCGTCTTTTATTTAATGAAGCCAATTCTAAACTAATACTAAAGCAAAAACGTTTATAATATTAGTGCGTTTATAATGCAATATTATAAAATTCGTTTTAATTTGTTAATATTCCATTTTTTTTTATAACATTATTAAAAACTTAAATGTAAAATTGTGATGTTCAAACGGAGATCACGAAATAATATTTTAAAATATTATTTCAGATTTAAATTGTGGGTTGCTAACTTGCACTGAGCCTCGCAGTACATGCATAAACGTGCATAGCATAAACATTCTTCGGCATGTTTACGTTGCCAAGGCCAGCGCAAGCCGGATTCCTTCTCGAATTTGGCTCGTTTTCGAGCACGAAAAAGAGAGAGGGGCGATCGGCGGCGCGCCCACCGATTCCTCCCGATTCTAGGGAGAACCAAGCGGAGGAATCGGGCATCGCTACGGCCATTTCGCAGCGCGCAGCGATAAAACTAAAGAATCGGCGCGGACGGCCATCTTTGGCGCTCGCAGCGGCTGTTCGTCCTATACGCATGCATGAATGCGAGCAAGAGGGCCGATCGCGAGGAGGGCTCGCGATCGGAGACGGCTCGTTCGCTTGCCAGTATCATGTCGACTCTAGTCAAGAGTACACATGTTTCGGCAGCGAGCTGCGGTTAGAGAATTCGCGAGTAAACCTTAGCTGGGATAAGTGTTTCGCAAGTTCAGGTTTCGCGCGGGTTAACAATAGTGATCAATTCCATGGTGGGCGCGGAATCTCACGCGAGTGTAGGTGGGGCACAGAGAGAGTAACATTGGGCAGTGTGGAGGCAGGGGCCTCCACTGCCATTACTCAAGTGTACGTCATCGCCGTGGTGCGAGGTGGGAGGGGACCTCCACCACCGTACCGAGCAAGGGACTTGGGCTACGCTCGAGACCGCGGATCTTCCGCGCCCTCGCCAACAAACGGGCTCGAGAGGTGGGAAGTCCTCGCATTCGGGACGTTCGCGAGAGGGACTCGCTGTTGAGTTTTACTCTCATTTTAAGATTCATATCCGAAATCGAAAGTGCGTATTCGGGTTCGCGTACACGTGTGACGTTCGGTCGGAGCACCCCGGTTCGCGTGGTCGGCCTCCCCCAGAGACGGATTCTCTGGGTGTAGAATAAATAAATTTTTGTAGTGACGTTAATCGAGGAAACGGTGCGGCATCGCACCGTTTTCAACGTTACAAAATATAAGCAAAAAGGACTTGAGAAATAAATGAAAAGCGTTGGCTTGCAAGTGAGCGGTAGCAAAGCAGGTTGCCAGGAAAAACTCATTTCAGTGAGATTATTTAATTTCCGATTGTAGCTAAAACTGCGTGCTGTCGGTCGTTTGTTTTGTGCTTGAAAAAAAAGCTGCCATTACCTGCCGTATTGTTATGATGAACGAAACAAAAATTCCATGCATTTACGAGTGAGTAAAGCCATCTCAAAGTGGTTTTATTAAATCGGCTTTATTTTTGCCTATTTGGCCAAATTATCAAATTTTCACATTTGACATGACTGTAGATTAAATGTGTTTTGGAAAATCACACGTGAACTATAGCTTATTTGCAGTTACATTTTGAGAGATTTTAAAAATAGTACATTACACTCGTCTTTTTGTCGCCCTCGCTGCGCTCGGGGGACAAACCCGACTCGTGTGGGAAGCACCTATGCGCACGCGTTGCGTATACTATTTTTCTAAACTGTAAGCCCAAGATGCGGGAAACGCAAGCTTTGCGCACGCTAAACAGGCATGGAAAGTTGAATTTTGCGCACTTAGTTTAGAAAAATACATTATAAAAATGACTATTTTACCACTTGTAAGAAGCATTTAAAAGATTTCTTTACCCTGCAAGATATATTTTGAAATAATAAATAAAAAGGCCAAAAACAAATGCACTTTTAAAAGAGATGCAGTAATCTCAAGAATGGCGGCAAATGAAGTTCATGAAGCTAAAGGAGAAAGAAGTAGTCTACGTGAAGAAAAAAAGGGGGAAAGGACGGAAAGGTGAGCGAGAGAAAGCAGCGAAGCGCACTTCTTACGACGTCTCGTCCTGGCGATACGTCCTGATGCTCTCCGCCACAGAAAGCTCAGCCACGGAGTAGCGATGTAGCACGACGGCGCTTGAAATAAAACGCCGAGACTTCGTGTCGCGCTGCTAATACTGCAGCTATTGCGCTTCAAAAAGCTCCGAGTATCTTCTTTCTTTCGTTTACCTTTGCCCAGCCTTACCGGGGATTCATAAAAATGCATATCATTCGAGTAAACGGCTTCTTTAAACATACAGCTGTGGATTCTGATTAAAAATTATTCCACTACCGCAATTGTAATTTTGTCGGCTTCATCGCGGCTGTCGCCGCGATTTTAATATTTACAAATTGTTGGCTTCAAAATTGACTTTTGCGGGAAATGTTCTTTTTTAATTTTGCATTTGAATGGTGCGATGAATATTTATTTTTCGGCTCGTGTACTGTAAAATATTTCTTTGCTTTGAGGTTAAAAAGGTTTTACTGTAAAATACAATCGTAATCAAATAATAACTATTATTATGTAACTTGCAAAGCATCTCTTATTTATTTCCAGCTTTTTACCGAAAATAGAACCCTATTTCAATCAGTATACGTATAAAACTCTCAGAGTATTACTTTTTAAGTATACAGTTTTGTTCGTTGTTGAACAATTTTATCACTATTTTACAGCAACATCATGTAAATAATTGTCTAGTTTGATTTTCGTTAATAGACATTGGGTTCTTGAAGAAAATTGATGCCATAGTATTCTGTGACATTCTTGCGAGTTATTTCAATCGTGCACCTAAAACAACATTACTTTAAGTCTTGTCGATTTAAGATATCATGTTATCTATGGGAATTAAAAGAAATATTCAGACCGTCTACGAGTAATTTAAAATTTTTCAATTAAAAAATTATAAATTAAGTATAATAGTTGAAAATAAACAAATTATTTTAAGAATTAGTTCTTTATTTTATTGAATAAATGTAACCATAATTCTTCATTGATATTTAAAGGGTGTTTTGATTATGTGTACCTTAACATCTTCAATTTTATAAAATCTTCTTATTAACATGCAAAAAATAATTTAACATAGAAAATCCAATAAATACGAATGAAGAACATATTATATTATTACTTGAATATTTTTTCTTAATTTGATACCACATTAAAATTTTAGCATTCAATTTATTTTCGAGTAGATATTTAAAAAGTATACGAATATGTAATTTTCAATATATAAATAAACTGAAATCCATTCAAGCATTCGTTTTTTTTTATTTTATAAAACCATTAAAAGGTTAAATATTGAATTATTAAAATTGGTTTATGTACTAAACCGTCTGTGTACTCGAGCGACGCGGGTCCAAGAGTTGTTGATCCAAGTTCCCCAGAGTGAAAGCGGATAACCTAGAAGGATTTCTCAAGATTTCGCGAGCTTACAATCAAAACTTTTACAAAACAAATGTTCCGATTCTAATATAATATTTATTTGCATAACAAGTACCTGTGTCGTTTATTTATTGTAGGTTTAATGTTAATTTAAATAATTTGTCAGAATCTTAACATTAAATTCAAATAAGTTGTGGTGGTGCAATTAAAATAAAACAAATACAATAAAAATCTGTATATTTCTTTAATACTTCATTTATCAGAGAATCGCAATGTTGCTCATTCTGTGATGAAAGTTTTTCTCTTTTACGCTATTTTTGCATGCCCCGCGCTTATCATTCTGTCCTTTTCACGTTGCGCTTAGTTTTTATCTCCTTTTTGCGTCGGTTGCGGCCACTACTGTCCAAAAAGCATTGACAAGACTTGATCTTCTAAAAATTTAAAGAAATTGTAGATGTAAAATTTTTTTGTGTACTGTTCATTTTTGTACAAAAGTATTTTGAAGGGTTTTTTTAATAAAAACTATGAGTTCAGACTAAAGAGTTAGATCTACGTATTTAAAATCGTAAAATAAAACTTGAGACCTTGTTTTCTGCGCATTGTTTAATGCTTTCGTAGCCACGAGTAATGAAACTGTTAATGGTCACTTAGCAAATTTCTGATTATGTGACTAAAAGATAAAGAAAACCTCATTCGTGTAGATATTAGGCTTATCTTATACGCAGAGAAAACTGTAGTTTCAAAAAGATTGCTAGAGATTAAAAAAGAAATATACAGGCTATTTTAAAAAAGTATCTATCGCAACACAAACTAGAAAGTTTTTCTTTTGCTGAACTATTTCGACCAAACTGCATTAAAACTCCTTCCTGCGTTGTATTTGAACGTTTCTACGCTATAATTATTGTGTCAACATTGTTCTTGTTTCAAAACTTATCTTTTCCCGGTTTTATTATGAAGTAATGGTAAAATATGCTAAATGATGTGACTGTTTTTGACAATCTGTGTTTTGATAAATTATTTGTGACATTACTGTTGTTTCTAAAAGTTCGGACGTCGAAAATAATAAATCGATGGGGTCTGCACTCCGATAAGCTAGAGGGATTTAGGAGAAGTTACTGTCAGAGTAGAATAAACAAAAATGTACAATAATACGTTCCTACTTTACAGACAGACTTTTCAATGCAACCAAAACATAAATAAAATATCCAAGTTCAGGTCTAATGATTTACTAAGCCACAACCCGTCTTATGGATTCTGATGGATCACTCACATTCTGGCCTAAAGTTTATCCCTTTTCGGGAATACAGTCGTATTATATATATGACTTCCGGTATTCACTATGTTTCATAGAAACGATTAGTCAAGTGTATTAGTACTCTCCCCTCAATGATCCTCGCGACCTATTTGATCCCGCAATATTTGATCACGTCGTCTACCTGCAACACATTTTAATACATGTATAAATGTGCTGTTTGTAAAACATATGTAATTTGTTATGTTTAAATTTCATGTACGTCTATTATAATGCCATTTGGCATTGCATAAGATTATTTTATGTTTCTGTTGGCTCTTGAGTTATAAAAAAGATTTTGCTTCGAAAATAGAAATTTAATAGACTTAGTCACCAAGATCTGTTAATCAAACTGACAATATTCTATCTCTGACCGAAACATCGTTAATCTTGTCTGAAAGAACTATCAGTACCAGCTATATGCTTTAATTGCAGATCTTCATCATTGCTACTTCAACTGGTTGCTGGCGAGCTGCACAAAACTCTCGTTGTGACATGTTACGACTAATAAAGGAAACTGTTTCGAGTATGTAATGTCTTAATAGCCTCAGTGGTTCTAGTATATTATACTTACTACTCACCCACGACGCATCACCTTAAAGAAGCTACTTTCATTATTATTTTGTTTAAAATATGAGTACGAATACTTAAAGATAAAAAAATATTTAATAAATAGCAAGATTTTTCAGTTATAGTACATTTTTTTATAAAAGAAGGCATTAATTTAAACTATTGCATTGCAAAACTGCATTAAAATATAAGTAAATTATTAAAGCATTAAAACTTTTAATGAAATCGTCTATAATTTTCAAATATTCCTAAATCTATTATTGTATATAACTTTCGTTACTTTCGTAAGTCTGCAAGATCCGATTATAATAATATTCTTCGATCCAGATTTATTGTTTTGGGATGGATGGTTGTCCCTTAGGTATTTTCTATGATTTTATATTAGGCTTCAAAATTTAATGGTTAACTAAGATTGGCTATTATTACTGTATTCTTGGTATTACTTACACTGAAAAAAAAAAATATTAATGGCAAGTAAATTTTACTTAATACAAGTAAAATTTACTTGAATAAAGTAAATTTTACTTGAGTAAACTAAAATTTACTTGCCATTACTACGTTTTTTTTAGTGTAAAAATGTTTGCTTTAATATTAAAAATATTTTGAATATATTTTGCAATATTGCAAATGATACATGTTATCAAATGTATATGTTTTAAATTATATGTATAAACACTATTTTCTAAAGTTTCTTTTACTTTAGTTTGAATGTATAATAAAATTAATGAAAAATCTGTATTACTTGTGTATCTTATTTTATCGAAGATGAAATTCAATATTGCATTGAAAAATAAGAGAAAATAGAGATTTGATTAGATGAAGCACTTGAAGCTTTGATAGCAATACAAAATACAAATTCAAAAGGAACGATTGCTTCATTGTAACCAATCGCAAAATAAATAGAATATTAACAATATAAAACTGCATAAATATTCTACAAAGGGATTTCTTGTAAATGAAAAGCATTTCTGAAAATAAGCATAAAAACGTAAATTTAATAAAAGTTGGAATTAAAATACTTATATGACAATGCATCGTTATTACAAACTAGTGTCGTACTGCTCTGCTATTGTTTTTTTTTCAGCAAAAGTGGAAAAAAAAACGTTAATATTGAATAAAAGTCAGAATCATACGCTGTGTAACGAAGCCTGGGCTATCGATTACGCATTACCGCGCTGAAAGAGCGGAAGAAGAGCCGTTGCTCGAACAGTCAAAGCCTGTATTGGGTTGAGAGCTTTTCCCTTTTTCCCCTGTTTCAGCCACAACGAGAAAGTGATGCTGATAACCGGGGAGAGGATGTGTGTGGGGGAGGGGGGGGGGTATAAGGAGAACACTTTCGTGGCGTAAAATTACGACGGTCAACTTTTTTCGCGGATTCCCACTGTGTATATGTACCATAAATTTTTCGGTAATCACGAGGCTGGAAAAACAAGAAGTCGTCTGAACAAAATGTTTTCCCGTCGCTCCTTATTTTTCTTTCAGGTTTACCTCTCTCTGCGTTCCATCATTTGCGCGGCATTGTAATGTTTTTGCCAGCGCAAAGTTTCCCCCGCTCATTTTATTTTTACGATAATACAAATTTTTCCACCGGTTTTGCTTCGATGAAGCGATTGTTAACCAGCTCGAGGCTCGCAGTTTTGTTTTCTTTCTTAGTTTGCTGAGTGCTGGGCATTTTACTTTTCTTTCCAAAGCTTTGTCTTTGCTTATTCATTAAAATGATTCCTTTATATTATTTTCCGACCGCGTTTAGATTGTATATACAAATGAAAATAAATTTAAACCATTAAAATAATTAAAATTTACAAATTATGATACGTGTACAGACTATAAATTTGGAAAGCATCACTTATGTTAAATAAGTATTATTTTATAATTGGGTCAAATAGTATAATGAGTTAAAATTTAGAACAGAAAAACTATATGCTTACAAAGTAGTTTCCGTTTCAGTAAATCTCTTATACTTACAAATCTTTCCGATTGAAAATAAATTGGAAAACTGTCCCCAATTCTTCAGTGTAAATAAGTGAAAATTCAAGACCATACAAGAATAATAGTTATAAATAGTTTTTTTTAGAAAAAACATGTTCACGCTCTTAAAGAAGTATCTTTGCCGTAATAGGAAACCTTTAAGATTTTGAAAGTGTGAATAGTCAAACCCGTGAATTTCTCGCTGAAAAATCAGAGAGTTTTCGAAAGAGAGAAAAGAATAAACCATTATCCGGGTCGACAAGGTTGCGAAAAATATCATGAGAGAGCTTGTGTGGAGCTTATCACTCTTGGGGTGGCAAAGGCCGTCGAAATTTCTTGATAGAGTATATATAGGGAGAGAAAGGCTGCTTGTATAAGCAGGAGTACAAGAGAGCATTCGGGACGCTTTTTCCGCTGGGTGCCCATTAGGTCAGTAGTGATTTATGCATTGTTAGATAAACATTCTCTAATAATCTTACATCCTGTAAATATAACAATAAATTAAACTGATCACCCAAAATATTTATAGTGTCAAATTTATTAGTTGAACATTCCACTATAGCAGTACCATTAAATTTAAAAGTATGTATAAATGAACCGTCACATATTATAGATATTTGATCACCTGATAGTTAAATATCTACATGCACAATTGTTACACTTGCTCATGTATGCACATTGTAAAAGACAAGAAAAAATCGAAAATAATATGCAAATATAGTAAATTTTTATTAAATCAAGTAAAATTTGGAAATTTTATTTTCCTAGTAAGCAAAACAATGTGCACGAGTTGTAAATGAGAACAAATACAGAAGCTAAGCGCAGTACGTTACTTCGTGAAATATAAGAAAAATTCGTAAGTGCATTGGCAAAATTAGATGGAAGTAGCTCGACGAGTTATCACGAAAATAAGAAATATCGACAATCACCTTCAAGCTTGTTCTTTGTCTCCGTTTTTTCGCAGTCTCCGGTCCGTCTCCGCGTTTCCCCGAACGCAGGAGTGCATTGCCGGTAACTCGATCGCATGTATCCCGCAACTGCGAAGCTTGAGGGAAAACGGGGGGGATGAAAAACGGGTTTTGCTCCTGAGAATCGTCTTCCGCAAGAGCGGCTGCGTTGAAACGACAGTTATGTGTCGCGGAAATGTGTACGTAACGAGAAGATGGTCCGCATACTTTCAGAACTATGTCGAGCTTTTTATGCGGCAAATATTCGCCTGCACTGTGCGGCCACCGTGCTGCATGTAACGCAAGAATTTCGCCTTCTCGAATATTTTATACTTGTTGAGTTGTTGTTTTTTATTTGATGAATTTATGCCCAGCTTCATAGTTTCATTAGATTTTAGTCGACAAAGACTGTCGTTGCACTTGCGAAACTTACTTTTAATAATAATACTTATTGTGTACTCACACTGTAATAACACTTTCTCTTATGAGATAATTTTAAGTTTAGAATAGCAAAAAATATTATTATATAACAAATTTTAAGTCTAAATTTATATCATAAATAAATATATTAAGTATTAAAAAAATGATTGATATATAAATGAAATATTCTTTTTCCGTCCCCAGGCTGATACTATAACGAACGTGGAATAATTTTCTTGATTATTAGAAACTTACGAACGTTATAGGTCATTTTTAAAAAAATGATTTTTAGCGCACTTGTTCCTTATTTCAATTTCACCGCATATTTTTTAAATTTAATTTTACGTAATTTAACTCTTACTAAATAGTTTTAAATAAAAAATGAATGATAAAAATAAATTAATGGAAAAGCTTTTTGAATACTAAATTAGGTTATATATATAGTATAATTTTAATAAAAATTATAACTTAACAAAATGTAATAATTTTCTGCAAAAGTTAACTGTCCTGCAGCATCATCTGGCGTTAAAATTTTGAATTACATATTCAATCTTAGGCAAACTGCTTTGCCGACATCAAAATGTGTAGACGGGTATAATATAGATCAGTTAAATGATGAATATCAAATAAATTGATTTAAAAAAATACTTTATCATATTAAAAAATGTTAAATTTCACATATTTTACTAACAGAATCACCTTTTTAAATTTTAAATTATTGTTTATCTAATGATATTTTGTAAACTGCAATATATGTATACAATAAAAGGTCAAAAAGAATTTAATGTTTTAATATTCGTACCCTATCTTTATAATGAAAATTATATACTCGAAATTATTACTAATCAATAGAAGTTGGCGAAATAAATTAGTGAGAAACGGAATAGTGAACATTGAAATAAATTACATTAACCGAAAAAAGAATAAGTGATTCATAATATAAACTAGATAAAAACGATATTAATTCTTTAAAATAATTGATCAAAAATTTCAATTTAAGTAATTTAATATTTTTTTTTTCATTTATTTATTTAAAGTCGCTTCCCCTAGGAAGGTATTAGCGACTTTCAAAATTACAAGGCTGGTTACATCATTGGTTGATATTTACACTTAATCTTAAACTATTATTTACATATGGAATATAATTTAATATTGTTTCATTTTAAAATGATACTTTATAATCTTTGATTTCATTATCTCACTACTATCAAGAACTCAAAAATAAGTAAGCTCATACAGTCAGCAGAACCAGGAAAAAAATGATTCCTTTACCGAAAAGTCATAGAACAGTTAGTAATAAGAATAGTTATATAAATGCAATAAGATTATTTAATAATTTACCAAATAATCTAAAAATCTTAAATCTAAACAGAAAAGACTCAAAAGAAATATACTCAAAAAATTAAAGAAATGGGTTAAAGAAAATATATATTAATACAGACTTATGTATCAGCCAAGCGATTATTTGTAAACATCAATACTTCTGTTACACAAAAATTTACGAACGAAACCATCCATTTTCGGCACCGTTATGACTAATTGTAATTAGTTTATTTAGTTTGTAATTAGTATGTAAGATTTTAGTTATAGTTTCTTATATATATTTTTGTAGCTGGTTCTTCAAACAGGCATTTCCATGCCTCTGTATACTTTACGCATGTAATGTATCATTCTTACTGGCTTAAATAAATAAATAAATAAAATCTATAGAGAAGTCCTAATTTATCAAAGTGTAGATTAAACTTACGCTTCGTCCATAGTTCACATAGTTTTCGGAATCACATGATTATTTTGAATTTGCAATTTGAGTATCCATCCACAAATTCCACTAATAAGTTGCATTTATTCCTATCTACTAATTTACTAATATTGATCATCCACCCGAATTTTCAAATTCAAATTTTTCAATTTTTTTATACTATAACAGTACATTTTAGGAAGATTTTTGCAAATAAAATGGGTGTTAGTTATGACTCTGTTAGAAATCTTATGTAGTTTTTAAATAATGAATAACCAGAAATATTTTTACAACAAAAATTATATAAAATAATGAATTTAATATTTAATAAACTATACTAAAACAAAATCTAAATGTAATTAATTTTTTTCAATTTAGAGGTTAAGAATCCCAGGTAACATTGTGTCGCCACACTGTCAGCACGTTGGTATCTTTTTTTTTTTATAAGAATTGCGATTGGCTTTTTGAATAAGTTGCTGTTAGGATCAAAAAGCACGCAATTTTATCTGGTAAATAAATAAATGAATAAATGAATAAATGATTATTGAAAATAATAATACATTTGAAATAAATAAACAAAAATAATACATTAATTAATAAGTTCTTATTTTAAAAAATAGTTTTATAAATTACAACACATAAAATTAGTTTTAAACACATTTTATTTTAATGAAATATAATAAATATATACATATATAAATATATTTTAAATATAAAACATAATATTAAATTAATGAAATTAAATATAATTTAAGAAGATATCAATTTATTTGGCATCTCCCCATTTAACTGCGTTGCATAAGACGTCGCTCATCCCTGAAGTCAAATTTTTTCTTCCACTGCTAGTCCCTTTTCCACCAGTTATTTTCATTTTTGACTTTTATTTTGAAAAGGAAATGCAATTTAAGTGTATGATTTGGACTTACTGTCTCCTGTGAGGGACGCGCTATTCCCAGTAGCGCATATCGAGGATGTGAAGGATGTCCTTGTCGTTTGAATGGTCAGGAGAATAAATGAAACTAATAGACACTTTTTCACTTATGTGGCTTTATTATTATCGCCTTTCACAAGAAGTAGCGCTATACAATATAATTTACAAGCGGATATGAACTTTTGAATATCGAATTTTTGCGTAAAGATGACGAACAGAATTTTCTTTTACTTGCGATAAAAATGACACGGAGCCCGTTATGTGAGTGAAGATCGGCGTTATACAGAGCGAATACTATTACGACCGGCTTTATTTCGTAGGTTTTGACAGACTGGCCCGCTTCCTGCGCGGCTTGTATTTATATCCTAAATTTAATGAGGAGATTCTTGATTTTGGGCCTCTGCGAGTTAGCAGAATTCATTGAAAGTTACGTTTTTGATTGAGAAACTTGCTCCAAATTTTGGATTTACGTTGCTAATTTTGCGTTTTGTTTGGATCGATTTCGTCGTAATTTCTAAATGTACATTCTTTTGCATTTCTTAACTTGCTGTTACGAATATCTTTAATGAAAAGGTGAAAAGATGCGTTTTAAGACGTAACAGCTGAAAAAAAATTTGAACATTCTTAGCTTTTATATACTTGTATAAGCTATATTTTGTATATATTTATACATACCATACATGTATTTGCACATTTCAGTATTTTTAAATAATGGTTTGTTTTCTCCATTTCGGGATTTTCTTGAAGTTGCGAAATTTGAAGCTAATTGTCGAGAAATAAATTTCTTCAACATCGACACGAAACTTCTTGTGATAATAGTTTTTATCAATAGAAGCTCGCAATTCGAGGCACTAAAAAATAAAAATTATTGAAATAAATAAATTATTAATATATAAATAAATGATTAATATTATAAGGGAATTTGTCTCGCCGAAGAGAGTGAACCGGCAAGCATAGTAAAACACTACATTATAATATTTATAATAAATTAGAATTATATTAACTTACCACGCCATTTCGTAAATAGTTATTAGTTTTCAAATTTTCATTTAATTCATCAAAATCTTCCATATTTGTAAGTGGTAATTGAATATTATATTTTGTATAATCTATTTGTCCACTATTTAATAAATTGGAAATTTATTTGTCCATTAAAAAATTTGATGTTTCTTGTTGAACCTTTATGATGTTAATTTCTTTTAAGACAACTTTAAAATAATCTAAGACAGTTGATTCAAATTATGAAAATAAAAATAATAAAATTATTATTATGAAATATATATTTCATAATCTTACATGAAAAATTAATTAATAAAATGTAAGACCTGATCTAGATTCTGGATTTAAATTAATTATTGGTAATTGTAAATTGGCAATCACTTCAGGAATACTTTGAGAGTTTGAATTCTGTTCATGCGGATGAATCAATTCAGGAATACTTTGATAATTTGAATTCTGTTCATGCAGATGAATAATAACTACAGATTGTTTGGCTTCTGCATTCTCTGAAATCATTCATCGTATATTCATATTCATTATGATTGAATATGAAATGATCAAAAAATGAAAGATTAATATTACTTATAATAAGAAAACTACCTTTTCATGTGCTACATGTAGCTTTATCTTTTAAGTTATTTGAGTTATTTACTAGAGGTACCGTATCCCTTTTTGATAAAGGCTCCTCAGTGTCTGAAATATTAAATATGAAATGATTAAACAACGAAAAAGATTAATATTAAATAAAATAAGAAAATCTTACCTTTCAATGTGCTACAAGTAGGTTCACCTTCAAAACAATTATCCACCAGAGACTATATTATGACAGACGAGTGATACATTCAATTCATTTTGTAATTTAACACTCTGTTCAAGTAAATACTTGCTTTGTATAGCTGCTTTAAATTTAAGCTGAACTTCAGAAGAGCTTTCTTCTGATTCCATAGAAAACACATGTTCTTCTGTTTCTAAACTTTTTAATTTTTTCAAGGCTTCTTTATAAGTTTCTAATTTCCATATAATCTGTTGTACTACCACTAATTTTATCAATTTGAATTATTGATGAATCACTACTGGTTTCATTTCTTGATTTTTTTACACTTTCATTATTTTTTGTTACATCGACTGACTTTTTTGTGATTTCACTACAATATTTATCTATTTCTTGTAACTTTTTCTTGCCTTATTTATTCTGTACTTTTTGCCCGTTCTTTATTAAACATTTTATTTACCTTTTCAAATATCTTAGAGGTTAAGTTTACATACAGAGCTAAACTGTTAACCTTCAGCACTACCGCAATACCGTCTTGCGCGACCGCTGAGCACAACGTCTTACGCATGCGCAAATAAACATCTCGACTCGTCTGTTCACCGACCAGTGCTTAGCCAGAAATAAGAAAATATTTATCTTATAATTAACTTAAAAAATTAGCTAGCGGTTAATATTTTAACCAGTAGGACTCCTTTATTTTCTACCAGGGGAAGAACCAGTTATTATTGTACCAAATAGCAATAGTTTCATTCATGAATTATTATTGAATGACAAGTAGAATAATCATGCACTTATTCTTAATTTTATGAATGAATACTTCACTTATTAGAATCACTTTTGACTAAACGAACCACTTCAGATAATTATTTAAGATTTAGTACTTATAAATATCCTCTGATGAATGCGAATATGTTGATGCAGTATCAAAGTCAATTTTTCAATGCAAAAACATTTATGCTGCCATAAACGAAAAATACATAAGATGACCGAGATTTTACTATCAAGGTTCTAAATCACATTAACTGAATATTGTATGCAATAAAGCAAGGCCGATGATACTGATTTTGACCGTCAATAACTACGCAGTTATGTTTGATCCCATTTTGTCAATAGGTAGTACTTTGTTCATGTTCTATGCAAATCATAATATTATCTATGTATAAACTAATTATTCTATCAAAAGAAAAGCTACATAACTATTACTTTATTTATTATAAAGCTTCTAGGAGGCGTAAATTCATTTATAACTATTACTTTATCTATAACTATTACTTCGTTTATTTCTGTTAAAAAAGTAAAGAAGCATTTTAATTTTTGAATCAGCAATTATTTAGTTGATTTTAAGATGCTTTTATATACTCGATACTATAACTAAAATCCATAAAAATGAAATGGCTTCGTATAATATACGGCCTGACCCTGTGGGAAATTTCACCGTTTTTTTCTTTTTTTTTTTGTCAGTTCACCAATAATTGACCAATTTTTTTGATAAAATATTTTTAGTAAGAATGTAAATTAAAATTTTATATTTAAAATGTGAGTATTTTTCGTCGATACCTTTGGCAGCGAGCAAATGCATATATTTTCTATTTTTAAAGTTAGCTGATAGAATTAGCCGATCCAGCGACGTAAATACTCATCAAACGCGTACCCTCTCCAGCTAATGATAAATTTCACACAAATGGAGAGAGAGCGAAACATTACAGTAGCAGTCCTCGACCAGGTAGTCGAACTGTTGCAATAATTTATCATAATGGAGAATAAAAATAAAATATAATGCCAAAAATATAGGCAAAAACAGAAAATAAACATATTTTTAGAAAAATTACAATTCAATTTGGAACCAATAGAAGAGTATTTTCATTACGAAATTTTTATAATGGCGAATACACGTACTTACTGTACATATAGTTACTGAATTAAATTTTCAAATAAAATTAAACCATGAAAATCTTATTCGGCATTCGGAATCCACACAAGAATTACGAAAAAATTAAATTAAAAGTAATCGCAGTATTCGCTAAAATTGATTTAAAACCGCTATCTCAGCTATTGAGCTCGCGATCAAACAAAACGACATTGCAACAAAAACTAACTTTCCAGCTCCAAAAAAAAGCCATCAAAGAAATATAGATTCCTTGTCCTAAGAGGGGTAAGTTTTAAAGAAAGTGCGCGCAGCAGCTGTTAGTGTAATCCCCGCAGCAGCGCGCAACGAGGACAATAATATCGCGCAAATTTCCCAAAGGGCCGAGGTTGCTACTCTCTTCCGCGCGTTCAACCCCTCGCGGACCACAACTGGACGGACTTTACTCTTATTGGGGATGAGCGCCTCGCGGCTGCACGTATTCAAATGACGCGAAACGAAGTGCGCATATTTCTAAGTAGTTCCCTCTCGCCTAATGCGCCTGAAAGTCCATTTGATATTTTTGCCCCTCGCGCGCTTAGAGCCCAGCTTGGGGCATTTCTGACAAATGGCCAAGCGCGGCTCGCCCGTTTTAATATAATGCCAGTACTTTATGAGAGTACACCGGCGAGAGACGTTAATTCGAGCGTTATACCTCGCCCAGCGATGAAATTTTCGATGCCAGGGCGAAAGTAGGATACTGGAAAGTGTGGGACGCGAAGTAAAAAATTGAATTTCAGTTGCATCGGGCCTGAATTTTTGTTAGATCGCGTTAAATAAAAAGTGTGTAAATCTAGTTTTCGTGCCGCTATTTTCGTAGATTATGACCTGGCTTTACGTGCTCGACATTTAGCTCTAAAATACAGGACGCAGATGCAATTCGCTCGAATCGCTGATACGATCGGTAGGCGTTTGTTGGTGTTACATTGCAATGTTGGAGCTCGTTGAACCGTTTGATAGCCTCTTCACCCCGATGTACCTTCTTACGACGCGTGTCGAGTGAATTACCACCCTCGATAGTGCCTTGTCGTTGAAACTTCCTGTCAGACTTGTTCAAATTCTTATTTTCATTCGACAACAGCAACCTACATGCGTATTATTATTGTACTACAATCATTTTGCACGATACGAGTTTTAAAAAAGTGAACATAAAATTATGAAAAGCCAAAATGATTCTACATATTTTTTATTTTTGTTCATTACGTTTGAATGAAAAAGTATTAGAGAGAAATTTTTTTCCTCTGCATAATCATTCTTGCTCAAAATTCTAAAAACTTAATGTTATTTAAGAAGAGGTAAGCGTTACCATAATTTGTCATTATTGTAATTACATGTAAATTTTTTACCCTAAAATTTAAATTCTATCCTACATGATAACACCACTTTACAGCAGGATCGCTAACTTGAGTAGTGAACAGCATTAATAGGATTACAGCGAAATGAGGACCATCGAATTTTGTGAAAGCCGCTCTTGATAAAATACTGTAACCAATGTATCAATATTCGAGAAAAATTACCAGGACAAATAACATTATCTGATTATCAATTTGTTGTTATTTTATAAAATATATTATAGACATTATTCAGATAAATATTTAATTTTAATCTGTACGCAAATTTCTAATCATTTTGACCAGTTTATCACTATGAGTTTATATTGCTCAAAAACTACCGAAATAAGTGAAATTTAAACTAACTGAATTATATTCCAAAACTAGATTTCGTAAATTTAGCTGGAATTTCTAACACCGTGAACATTATTTGTTAAACTCTTTAAGATAATTCACACAAATTATTATATTTAATTATTACCCGGGTAGAAATCAGAACTTTTTTTAGAGTATATAGGAATTGGCCATTTTCATTCGCAAAAGGCCCAAAACCGGGGCAGTACTATTACAAGTTTTTTACATAAATGAAACGATTTTTCAAATCTATTTATGACATTTAAAATGCCCAAGCGAAAACAGTAATTATTCTGCATAAATTGGATATATTATTACGGTAAAAATAAATCTTTTATGAAAGTTATCTATAAAATGCCCAAAAACTCTCTCAAATTTGTTTAGTGGCTAAAATAAAATTATAAAATAAATATGCCTATCTATTTTTTGGCCAATTTTTGTGCAAGTCTTATACAATTTTTAGACTTTTAATATTGCATATATATATAAATATACAAATCGATAATTTCTGGGACTTGCCAGAAGTATTCTGTCCAAATCGGTCGTTTCTGGGACGATTATGGGCGTTCTTCGCTATCATTATTTCTTTAGTAACTCGGAATTATGGGTAAAAAAACTTAAAAAAACACTTGAAAAACTTTCAGTGGCCGAGCACCTTTACAAAACGCACGTGATTCCCAGAAACTACCGATACGTATTTATATATATACATGCATATAATCATTTCTATCATTTTATTACTTTATATTATTTTAAACACAAAATATGTAAATTGCTAAAAATGCATTTACATTCTTTGGTTTTAAAACAATATTAAAATAATAAAATGATGAAAATGATTATACATTTGAACACTTTGAAAATTATTTTTAAAGTTTTAAAAATGCAAAAGAATAAAATTTTAAAGTTAAATATTAATCATTATTATTTAACTGAATCAAATTGTTATCATCAATTACAGGCAATAAGTGTTTTCTTATTCTTGATTAAGTTCTAAACAATCTGAATATTCTTCATCTGTAGAATCTAAAATATCTTTGAAAGCATCCTTAAGTTGGCTATCTGTAATAGTATTAACAGCATCATCAGTAGCAGCATCAGTAGCAGTATTAATAGCAATATATACACCTTCTACAATCAGGTAAAGATTCGTTTCTCACAATACTTCTTTTCCTTTCATTTTTTTGAAGCAGTGTACTGTATAGCTACATGCTTAGATAGAAACATTTTGTAATGCTTACTGGATGGAGCTTTACTGGACATACTATTATTAAGGCTTTCATTAGGTTGGCTGCTTGCAACTGTAACAAATTTTTTAGTATTTTCAGATAGCTGAAGAAAATTTTTTTTCAAAACATCAAATAGAACAGAATTCTTCAGTCTGATACTACAAGCATTTTCTTTATCTGCCTGACTGGTGCATCATGCACTATAATTCGCATGGTCATCAAACAGATGATAAGGAATATTGTTCACTGCATTTTTTATTTGGACTATATCATCTTTATTTTGATGTATAGCATAACTGGAATAACGTTGCATGTGTTTAATGATATCATTGCTTAGTTCTTTGTCTGGATCTGATGATTTATCTTTTCTTAATTCATGAAGAATGTTGCTCAAACCTTTTACAGAATGGTTCAAATCTGACTGTTTAATAATGTGTCGTTTACTCAAATTGTGTATCGATGAAATGGAAGAGCTGTCATTATCTCCGATAAACACACCAACTTCTAAATTAACATTTTTTAATATATTACTTTTCGTCACAAGTTCTACTGCTCCATCGCTTTCCATTGCTTTAGCACTGCCATGAAAATTTAATCTGCAATCATGCTTTTTATTCTTTTCTGTGCGAAGTTCAATATCGCATATTCTGCATTTTCTGTTTCTAGTGCAATAATCTAGTACTTTTCCGGTTTTCATTTCTATTAAAGCACAGTAACCATTTAAACTATCATAAACATGACCATTTCCACGCTGACTCCATCCCATATCATAGGAAGCAAAAATTCTTACAATTTGTCATTAGGTGAGGTATCAACGTTTACAACTAAAACTCCATCTTGAAATTCAGGGGGTCTATAAAAAGCGGGAAAAAACCAAATAAAAAGTATAAAAAATGAATTATATTTTGTAAATTTACAGTGTAATTTTATTTGTATAAATCTATTACATCTTGATTATATTTTAACTACAATTGATAATAAATTTCATACTTAAATGCTATTAATTATATGATTAAACCTTAAATTATAAATACATGCACATAATAAACGAAGTGCTTAAATAATGAGTCAATAAATGATTTTACTCGATAAATTAATACAATTTGATAGACTAAGCAAAATTTTAAAACACTATCTAATTTTTAATAAATCAAAAAATTACACTGATTATTATATAATTATACTGATCATTGAAAAAATTTTCAAAAACAAAACTTATTTCAAACTTACAGACACTTCCTCAAATCTTCTATATTGTTTAATATCAAAATTCTCTCCAGTTCTGCTGCTTCAGAACAACTCGTTTTTGCAACGTACTCTATTATATATCCAATGAATCTTTCATGTTTTCTAATAGCGTTGTATCCATAGTAGGAAGGTCCATTACACTAAATAAATCTTTCAACTGCGTTTCTCCTATTCCAGTATGTATTGCTCCTACAAAAGTATTTCAATAATAAATAATAATTATCTACAAGCCTTTATAAAAAAATTAAAATTTATTTATTTAAAGTTGGCATTACTAATCTCTTCCCATGTTAAAGCATAGGAGCGTATCCCCGCCCCTTACCCCCTCACGAAAGGCTTGAACCTTCTTAAAGCGAAACGACGCGCAACTAACTATCGGAAAAACGGGTAGAGTAGCACGGAAGGACGAGCGGAAGGTCAGCGCACGGAGGCTGTGCAAAGTCTGATTGACCATTCTACTTCTGGTCAGCTTGATAGTTCGGTACAAAGGCGGAAGGGGTAGTCGATGCTGCCCTTCCTCCAAGAGGGTTGGGTTTTCCTGTGCAGGTATCCGGCGTGCTCGGGGAAGACCGCGCTGACACTTTTTTGACCTTTTTCTCCGAGCGCCGTCCGTGGGCCAGATATTCGAATTGGTCGGATTGCTCAGCCGTCGTGTTTTACAATTATTCTTTCCGGCTACATTTTCTAACTTATTTTATACAGATGTTTTAACCCTGACGCTTATAATAATATAACATGTTTCTTAAAGAGTTTAACACGCACGTACATTTTATTGCGGTCTTGCAGATATGCGCACGCGCAGGTATAATGGAGCGTCGGATTGTGCGTTGCGGTCGGAGAGACTCAAAGCGGCCTAAGTGCAGTAAAAAACTCTACCAGTTCTGAGACATATGGAGGCCCACACAACGCCTTGCACAGCCTTGCCCTCGAGCCTGACGGCCCCAGGTTTACCTTGCGGCTTTCCTGTGCACGTGGGGGCCCGCATATACCATGAAGCAAGCTCCCTCTCGAGGTCCTAATAGTCTCAGGGCGCCCCAAGGGCTGCCCCTAACTTGGCTACACAGCCACGAATCGGCAAGCCGATTCGCGCAAGTCGGGCTAGGCTGCGAAGGAACGCTTGCGGCGCCAAATATCCAGAAAAAACCCAATTATTCAAATTTATATCTGCGCTTACAGCTCGCTTAAAGCCTAGTTGGCCGTTCGCTTAGCTCTATTTGTAACATATATAATTGACTATTTATAAATTGATTTTAGTACTTTCTTTTTTTTTTTTAATTTGCATAAAAATATTATATCTTTCTGAGGTAATCTAATTACCGTTACCAAATAAATAACAGTTATGTTATTTGTATCACCAAAAATGTATTTGTAAAAATAAACCATATTGTATTTACAACCAAATTATAGTTAAGTTTATTTATGAAATTAATTTTATTTTAATAACGTAGCAAGTACTATTCTTCAGCTTTCAGAGAATTTATGCTACTTATTTTGACATTCGGAATAGCGAATTCCTCTTCTCTCTGAGGCAATATCTTCCGCGGTTCTTCGGCGTTGGATTGTCGCATTCTCTTTCGGCAAATTGAACGCCACCACCATAAGTGCATGAAACTTGGCCAACTTTTCAGAGTCGCTCCAGATGGTATTCATAATGTCTCCAGATCTACCTATTTCAGGCATTTTTTGTTAATTCACTGCAGCGATGTTTTCAGGAATATGTATTTCTAGGATGATTCATTTATCTATACTATTTGTTTATAAGTAATAATCACTTTCATTTGACATAATTTTAAGGAGGTGCCTCAGAGATATCAAATATATAAGAATTATTTTTTTTAGTATTGATTATCATTCCTTTATATACTACACGTAATCTGTTAAAATTTCAGACCAATTGTTCAAGCTGTTTTCGAAATATTAAACAAAACATTAACATTGAGAGCGCTCTTATGGGTCAGTAAAAAATATAGAGATAAATAATGATTTTAACATAATTAAAAGTATAGGAGGATAACAAAAAACATACGAGAAGAAAGAGAATTTAACGCTAAATTGATTGACGTTTTGAAAAGTGTAAATTACGAGCTATTTTTGGAGCAACAAGACCGAATTGCAAAGAAAGTTGGTAAATTCATGTACCATTCGGCCGTATACTAGACAGGGAGCTGCATAGCAAACCGTGAGAAGAATCGTTTTTGAGCTTGCTCGACTGGCGACTACAAATTTGTTTATAATTTTTTATCTATAGCGTTTAGAAAGACGCGCTTTTCACGCAGCCTTTTTTTAATACTTATTGCATAATGTTGTCGACAAATATTTTATAATTTCGAGAATTCATAACAGACTTTTGTCGATTAAAGAAAAAATTTTCTGTATTAAAAGTTAGTTTTTTTGTTTTATTTTTTTTAGTTTAATAAAATGTTTAATTAAACTGTACACAGTATGCGTCTAGAAGTATTCAAGAATGCCGTGGAATGTTTTCTAGTTATTTGATTAATACTAGTCTTCATACCGGCAGATTGAAAATAAAGTAGTTTTTATTTTCCGCGCGATCGCATCGCGAGCTAATGTTTTTTCGGAAGATAGTAAGTTGAAATTGAAAGCTACGCTTCTCGCCCAAGAGTCAAACCCCATGATTTCTCCGCGGTTCCGCCACTCTACTTACTACTGAGGAACCTCCTTAAGGAAACTGATAATTGCAGAGTAGAAAGTGTATAGTCCTGGAAACGTTCAAAATCTACCGAAAGAAACCACAAAATTGGCTAATTTATGCACGGAAAAAAATCGCTAGTTAAATGTACTTAAATTTTGACTTAAGTAAAATTTACTTGATTTATTAAGTAAGCCACCGCACGTGCGAGAGAGACAGAAAAAAAAATGGCGTCTTGGATTCGTTAAATTTACTTATAAAGCTGAGTAAAGTTTACTTGCGATGTTTGCTTAATTTTTTAAGCAACTTTTAATTGCATTTAAGGTAAATTTTACTAGCTATTTTTCTCCGTGTGGCTACCAACTAAATTCATTAATTCTTAAGAGATATTTTTACTTGGATTCCAGCATTATTGTCGCAGCAGATCGCGTTGTTTCTTTCGCGGAGTAAATCATCCTAACGACGCCGATGCCGATCGGATAAAAGCCGGAGACCGGCGTTCATCACGGCCTTCGCAGGTACAACCGTAATTGGTGTTATTGTGATATAGTCGTGAAAGCAGCGACCTCCGCGTAGCGGCGGACGCAGCTCTCGAGGAGGATCGCTACTGCGGCGTCCTTTCGCCGTTGCCGCGCCTCTCATCGATCGCCCTGACGCTTTGCAACCGCGTCGACTGCTCGGTCCGAGCTCTCTGAATCTTCTTTTTGCCGCCAGATAATAGACGTAATTTACTAGAATAAACACAGACCGCGATGTCAGATTACATTTCGCCATTTGTAAAATCTTCCGATTGCAGAATAAATGCAGGTCCTTCAAGATTTTCATTGGGTTTTGGCGCGATAATTTATTAACTGAGATTTTCTCGATCGTTTCTGCCTCCTTTTAAACGAAAGATAAAAATTTTAGCCTGCATGGATATGTCAAAATATTAGAAAGATTTTAACCGAAAGCTGATAAGTTGAACAATATTAAAGAGAAACAAGAAAACCTCATATTACCGCCACAATATTTATTTATGCAAAATAAATGTTTGAATGTTTTAAACATGGTTTTCTGATGTCTATGCCTTATTAAATAAACAAATTACATATATTGTTTATCTACTGAAATGTAAACGAGACTAATTAAATTTTCGGTTGACTGTAATTGTTGACGAACAAATTTTAAAGCCTTTCCGGCAAGTGACAACGAAGAGGCCGTCATTTGTGCATGCCGTGACACGAAGCAATCCGTTGATCAATATTTAATTCACAAAAGTTATTATTATTTTGAACATTCAAAATTGATCAATGAATTGCTTCGGGGTTACATAAAGCGATAAAAGGAACCACGCTGCAGACTCGCGAAGAGGCAGATCTGGTAGCGTTCGGCGACGGCGGAAAGTCTGCAGAGAGTTAAAGTAGAAAAGAAAAGAAGCCGGGAAAAAATATATATAAATACGCAAAAAAAAGGAAAAGCTTGCATATAAAACAAAAAAACGTTGCTATGTAAAAGACTATTAAAAAACGTCGGATCTTGTCCATCGCTCGTTGCGCGCGGAACTATAATTATTGAAAAAAGTTGTTTAAAAAAGTTAAGTTTAAAAGCTTCAAAAATTATTTAAAAGCTTATTATTATTCAAACGTGAATAAATTAATTGAAAATAAAAGTCTATAAATCATTTATAAAAATTCCCTCGACTAATTAAGTCCGATACAATAATGATCAACGAACTTTTGTTAGTAAAACTGCCCATTACGTGTGTATCCTAATAAGAGTCCATAATTTTCAATTCAACTTTTCCTCTTTTTCTATGTTTGTATTATTAAAATCAATACCATTACATATTCTTTCATTCTGAGATGCGCCTAAAGCAATAAAAGTTTAAAAATCAAATTTTAATTTATTTTTATTTTAATACAAATTTAAAAATTTATGCAGATAATTCAGCAATCGGTTACTTCATTATAAAGTTTAATTAAAATCCATTATTAATAAAATTCCGCTTACCGTTCACTTAATAATAATGAATGCGAGAATAAACTGTCAGGGCACTACGTCAACGCAGCAAAAAATTATGTGCGTCCAGGGGTTTAATAACGAAATTTTCATAAGTACCTGTACCGTGCGCATTATCCATTTGCATAATTAATAAATTGTACAGTCAGACGTGCTGATAGTGCAGCAAAACAAGCGTGCGTTCGGTAAAAGGGTTAAATTTTCGAATTTACACGACGGCAGAGGCTGCGATCGGTTGGGGATTACGGACAATGTGCAAAGAGTGGGAGGGGAGGAAAAGAGAGGAGGGAATCGAAGGGAGCAGGGCAAAGCGGATCACCCACGTAATTTTCAGCACGAGCTCGTTCCCTCGCTGTGCCGGGTAGCCTAAGCAAGGTCCTTATTACATCTTAAACGCATGCAAATTAATAAATGCATTTGCATATAAATCGACACATTGCTGCAGCCTTAGCCGCCGATTCAGCTGGACTTTTATTTTACTCTCTTTACCCGCTGATTCTCCTCTCTATCGTGGATTCCGGATTAAACGTGATGTTAATCGGAAAACAGGGCCAGATAAGACCGAGAAACTTCCCCCCGCTCTCGCTCTGTCTCTCTCTCTCTCTCTCTCTCTCTCTCTCTCTCTCTCTCTCTCTCTCCCTCTCTCTCTCTCTCTCTCTTTCTCCGTGTAATGCCGAAGCGGGAGTAGAGTTACGGGAGATTTATATGACTATCTCGGTGCGTTCATCTGTGAAAATGACTTTTCGCTTTGGTCTCGCTAAGTATTATTGATTTTCTTCGAACTCAATATTTCTTGGGAATTTTTGTATTATGAAATAGATTTTATTTTTATCAGTGAAACTAATTGTTTCTATTTATAATAAATGCTGCATTTATTACAGTTAATAAAAGTTATAAACATCTTAAAACTGTTACTTTTTCCGAGAATTGACTTTAAAGAAAAACATCAACCAAGAACAGTAGGAAGCAATGCAGGCAATGAAAAACGCTAATATTTCCAGTAACAAATTGAGAGAGAAAAATTCAATACACCGTAATCTAAGCACAATGTAAACCCGGAGTGATCCTTTATTCATGCCTGCGTTTTTGCCAGCGTAGAAGCAAGCGTCTGGGGAAGATTATGATCGGGCGAGCAAGCGTTTACGGTCCGAATAATGATACGGTAAGTGCGCCCCGAAAGTTCCTCCAGCATTTTACGGGTAAGCGGGGCGGCGTAACGCCGGGGGAAAGGGAGGGACAAGTTTGTTACAAACGTGCTTATTAGGAAATTTCGAATTTTAATTCCCTCGGAGACGTACTCCTTGCGCACCTCTCAGGCCTGTGTTAATTTAAGCGCAACACGCTGCACGAGAGCTAAATGTAGAATTTGGAAATTTTAATGAACGCAACTTGCGTGTAACAATATTCTATAATGTTTAAGCTGTAGTTCGGTGGTGTAATGGTATTTGGGACTAGTATTAACTGTGATGAAAATTTTTCATGAAGTAGATCTTGTAGCTTTTGTTGAATCTAGTATTAAAATGTTAACTTTTACGTATTTTATAAGCTATTGCCTTAAAGTGGAAGGATTTGAGCATAAATTGAATAGGAATAAAAATTTTATATGATACTGCGAGTTATTCCGAAATTATGACGATTCGTTTCTCGGTTATACGTAAGTTATAATATAATAAAGTTATACTATTATTACAACCTTAGTCTTCTATGAAATTGAATTTCAGAATGTCTTTCCAGATATTTCTATAGACCGAAAGTTTATTTTTGCAATTCAGAAAGAGAAAGAAAGTTTTTGAATAAATCAAGCAAGAAATTTTAATATTAATAATATCTATTTTCATGATCTATGACGTAAGAGGACAATTTTTTACACGAAGCGGCAAGGTCTCCAGGAGCTCCTTCAGGGCGCATAACCCAAAAAGTGGAAGAAAGAATCTTAGCTCGGGGTTGAAGTGGGCACGTCTGGTCCGGTAGGAAAGAAAAACGCAGGGCGACATATCAAGAAAATTGAGAGGTAGAAGGATATTCGTCGCTGAGCTGTCAAATTCAGGAATATCAGCGCTCTCTCTCTGTTTCTCTCTCTCCCTCTCTTTCTTTCCACGCACGGACACCCAATCGTTCCAATGGAGAGTACCAAAAGGGTTAAAAGAGTGGACGCCGGATAGAGAGCTAACGCAGCTGAGTTCACTCGCACCCATTATCTATCCGCTGAACGGCGGTCACTTCGCAGTCCTGACCATCAATTTCATCGATATATTCCGTTTGAAAAAAGAAAAAAGATTGAACAACGTGAGTGATTTAACTAGATAGTGTTTTAACAAAAAAGTTTTATCGCAAGGTTATTTTAGTGCTGCTGAATTTGATAAAAAAAAAAACAGCCGCGTCTAAAAAAAATTGTAAAAGTCGCTGAAATTGGATTATTTAAATTCCTGAGTTATGGATAAAATATTATTGATTCAGGTATAGGCCTCGATGACTATTTTTCGTTCAAATATTTGTAGACTTTTTGTAAACGTATTATACAGGTATCTTATATTTTAGCTTCAACTAGCATTATGAAAAGATGACTTGTTTATTTATTAGGACTGCTGAGTAGTATTAATCACTATATTAAATATATTACGTTATATATCGAAATATACCTTACTTTACTCGGAATCGATTAATCTTAAATAAGTCAAACAAAACTTTAAAAGGAGTAGGAACATTTTTTTCTACTTGTAGGGCCCCCATGACTAAATTTTACTTTTTTTATTGAACAACGAAATACAATTTTCATTTTAAGTTTCGTACATTATGTTAATCATTGAATTGACAATGAGTAACTAGATTTTTATGCATTAGAATAGCATCAATCTCAAATGATATAAAGTTAAAAATTCTACACGGAGAGAATTTTCGCTAAAAAATTACCCCCTAAAACAGGCTAATCGCAGGACAATGCGATTTTCTGGATA
>JAWWEM010050929.1:0-10438 GCA_035582935.1 Ormyrus thymus
GCCCAATATATCTATATCTAAATTTCACTCATGTTAAATTGTGTACAATGTTTACGTGTACGATTCTTATGTGTATAAAACGCACCTTGCCAAACGAACTAATTCCTCATCATTCACTCGACGCAGCAAATTTGTTGCGACCCTCGCTTTAATTACCCGCTCGCAGCACCGACGATCGAGGGCCGAAAGTCGAAATTAATTACCGCTCAATTAAGCGGCTGAAACAATATATATCGGTCGCTTCATTAACCGCGCAAAAAAGCCCGGCCGGCCGACGGGCGGGAAAAATCAGCCTCGTGATTCATCGTCTCGGAAAAACGAAGCCCGCCGCGCCGTCGCCTTTTCCGTCCCGCGCGGAGAGATGAATGTGCGCGCGCGACCGCTCGCAATTAAAATTACCATTCGATGCGTCCCGGCCAATAATTGGGGGAGAGAGAGCCGGACGCCGGGCCATTATTCCGCGATGCATCACTTTGGAAGAGGCTGACGGGATCGCCGTCGCGGCTGGGAGAGATTACGAAGGTTTAATGCGGGTTAACGTTGTTTAGGGGGCTGCGATTCGATATGTCGGACGCTTGCAGATGGTTTTGCTTTTGTCAGTGTAGGATTTCACTGGGTTTTTTGTCGATGTCTGATGAGCTTTTTGAGGGTAATGAGAGTATAGGTAAAAAATTCGTGTCAGAGTAAGGCATCGATTTGGAATTCGAAGGGTGTTTACAAAAGTTTGACTTTGAGAAGACTCGGTGCAATATAATACCTCGCGAAATCGTGTCAAACTTTGAGAAACTTTGAATTACTTTGTTACGTCTACTGTCAAGCATTTAATTTAACTAAAAAGTTACAAAACATCAGTTTTCAACTAAAAGTTATAATAATTTCCATTTATACGAATTTAATGCTACTCTCTTACTATTGTACATTAATACGCTCGACAGCACATTACATTGAAGTAACATTACACCAACTAACACGCGAGAACAACAGAATTCTGCAATCATACATTCATTTTACAAAACAAAAATTTAAATACTTTTTTTTTCATCGAACTCCAATACAAAACCCGTTCCAGGCACCCCGAGAAACAATGAAAAAGCTACGGCAAACCCCAGGAAAACACATCCATAACCCTGCCAAGCAGAAACCGTCAGCAGAAGTGAGCGAACAAAAGCAGCGGCCGCACATACCGCTCGCATTACGCCTCATTGTCGCAGCCTTGCGGGAGGAGGGGGGGCGGGGATCGTTTATATATGCACGTACTTGTTAATGCCGTCGAAGTCGCCGCCGACGCCGACGTGGTCCACTCCAATTAAATCCTTAATGTGATAAATGTGCCTGGCGACGTCTTCAATCGCCGCCTCCTCGCCGCACTTGACGAAGTAGTTGTAGAACGTGATCATCACCAGGCCGCCGTTCAAGGCCTGAAACCGCGAGCAGGTGTATAAAATGCGTACTGCCGCGTATACCCTTTTTCCTTTTTCGAGGGGGTACAATCGAAGCGGAGGAGGGAAAGCATCAGGTTTTTCGGGATTACCGGCGACGGGGGTGGTTTGCCCTTTTCCGCGTCGAGGATCTGGAATTCGGAGGACGGGGGATAATTATTTCCGGCGGGCGAGTCGAGAGGATGGTAGAGGTAAACCTTGCCTTTTATCGACTGTCCGCGTTTGGCTCTGCGCGGGAGAGAAACAAGACGTTGCATTTAACGCGGTTTCGAACCTCTCTCTGCCTGGAAAATTTCTACCGCGGCGTATATATATATATATATATATATCGAAGCGGAGACGTCTGAATTTAAATTCGCCAGATTCCGCGTAAAACCGATAACAATGCATACACTTTCACCTTCGCGCCCCGACGGCGAATTCGATATTCATTGTAAGGTTAATATTGCATCAGAATCTCAAATGTCGCGGCGCGGAAAACGGGTGATCCCTGTTTTTCGAGTGGGCCGTCCGCGTCCGCAGTGTGAAATATTCCCCGTAAAACCCGCCGAACGGCAGAAACTAAAATGGCCTAGTTCCAGTGTGGTGAGCTCGCCGGCGTAAAATTTTACTGGGCTTCGTATAGTAAAATTACAGTGTTCGATGTTATATATAAGCTTACGACACCCCGAAAGTGGGTCATTTATTCGGCTATGTATATATTCGGCCGTTGGATATAGGAAATTTTGCCTAACATTTCACGGTCCGATTTATGAGTTGGCGAAAGCCTCGAGAGAGACCACCGGGCCTTTTTATCAATGTAAATGGATAATTTCTAAAGCGCAAACTCTGCGTCCTTCGATGCGAGAAATAATCTTTTTCGCATGTAATAAACATTCGATTCTGTATATAATTTCGATGAACTTATCGGAATTTCCTGATGTGTGTTGACATATAAAAATTTAATCAAGGTAATGGCCTGTCGTACTTAGATCTTGAAGTTAAAATTTTACTTTCCCGCGGTACATTTGCATTTTACATTTAAATTTTTAATTTTCGTCTATTTTGTAACTTGTGTATTAACATAATTTAGTTCGCGGCTAATAGCGTAATGTACATTACGAACTGCATTAATTATACTAATGCCCAGGCAGTTACAAATAATAGACATGGATACCGCTAATTATTTGCTTACATTAGCGACCCTCTCAAAATTAATTCGTGTCCCGAACCTCCGCACTTCGATTTTAACGCTCTCACCTCTCGCCCGTCGATTCGTCATTCGCAAAATCTCGGCCAAAATCGCCGACCGAAAAACGGCCGCAAACATCGTCGTCTACCACGACGCCGTTCCCATTCGCAGCGCCCAATGGGCAAATCGCGCCGTGCACTGCGGATATAATGCACGGCGCACACGTCCGCGGTTACCCCGAGGCGCGGCAAATCTTCGGGGTGCATACAAAGAGCAAGCGCGAGAGCGCCGCCTCGGTCCGTGTAAGCCGCGCGGACGCCTGGGAGCGCCGCGTGAAATACACCCCGAGAGCAACAGTCGGCCGGCGGACGGAATCTCCGTTTTTTCGGCGCTCCCGCCGGAAGAATATTGGCTCGCGACGGAGGAGGCGCGCTTTTACTGCCAACGCGGATACGAGTTTATATCGCCCGGGATTATGCTGCGTCCGGATGCGTTTTTTTTTTGTTTTTTTAGCCCGGCGGAGTTTTAGGTCGGACGGACTCGGACGGAAGTCTCGACGCTCTGCTGGAGGGGTTTAACGGGATGCTTAATTAAAGGCGAACTAGTAATAGATGGGCGCGCTCCGCGCGCCGATGTTTCGCGTTCGTTATTCAACTGTCGCTCTTTCGGCTGATGATCTCGAAACGATTCGAGATTCTCGAGAAAACGCACTGTTCGAGAAAACGATAGATCTCGAATGGGATTTTTATATAAAGGATTTATTTTTCCCTGGCCATTTTTTATTCTTTTATCTCTACCAGGGTGAAGAATATCACAAAAATTCATAAAGTAAAAATTTATAGCGAAATACGTGCGACTATTGACTATTTTTTTTAAACTTATGTATATAATATTTTCAAATGAGTGATAATTGATTGTAATTCAACAATGTTGTAAAATTTGATGTTTCATTAAGTATTATTGTCAGCATATATAATGCAGAATTTGATTAGAGTACATGATTTTAATTTTGTAAATATAGCCTTTAATATTTTTATTGACAATTATTTAATTATTAACAATTTGGTGTATTGTTATTGTATCGAAACAGTAAATAACATAAAACTGTTAAATACGTATAAATATAAAAATATATTGACGTACCCTTTTTTCTACACACTATGCATATACTAGTATTAAATATGATTTTTCTCAATACCACTATAGCAATCACTATCGCAGTAATATTTCTGCAATAATATACAGTTTGTATAATAATAATATCAATACTGATGATGTAACATTGCCAATATTGTAGCAATATTGCTGTGATAGCCATTATTTGTTACGGGGGTATTGGTATATCGTCAATAATCATCGTCATTATGAAGAAAAAAATTAAATATCTATAGAAAACATTTCTTAATTTCAAAACATTTATTTAATATAAAATTTTTTAGACTTTTTACACATTAACAAACACGTGTTGCACAATATTCAATTAAATTTAAATTATCTGTTACATTTTGGCATAAATTCAAGAAAAGACTGTTACAACCAATTTACAAGTATTTCAGAAAAAAAGTTAAGCAAGATTTCTCTCATTTAAAAATAATTTTTTTCAAATGAATTTCGATAGTGTATAGAGATTAAGCATGACTTATGCAAGAAATAGCTATTAGTCTGCAATGCAGTGATTTGACTATTAATAGTTATGAAGTGTATGATAATTATTATTAATTACAAATACGTGTCGAAAAACCTGACATACGGAGTCGTAAGATTAATATAATTTGTTTCAATGTTAAAAATATGTTTTTAAAGATATGACGCAAAAATATGATTGTGTCCACAATGTATAAGAAAACAAGAAAAACTAAACTAAAATAACACAAGTAAAGATGAATAATGGACGCTGGTTTCGTTCTCTCTGACGCTGGTCGTCTCTTCATTCTTTGTATACTGTATATTCAAATACTATACAATATAAAATATGTGTAAAAGATAAACGAAGTACTGAATTTGAAAACGCTTTCAATGCATATATCACATTGAAATGTAAAAATATAATTCAAAATTTTATATTTTTGTATATATTAAATGATTTCGCTAACTGCGATTTGTTAGAACAAAATATTTAATCCTCTGAGACTTGAGAATTATTTTTTTCAAATGGTTTTCAATACTTAAATTTGTTATTACCGGATTAAAATGTAGTATTATAATTTTTGTTTTAAAAGCGTCAACATTATTTCAAATATTAATATTGCAGTACAAATAGATTTATTTCTCGTATCTATAGTAAAGTGAAGCATTTTTCAAAGTTTCTTACATTTAACGCAATTCATTCATGACAATGCGAAACAAAAGATTAATTTTCGCGTACAATAAGTGCAATCAATAATCGTTCCTTTGAAACGGTTTTTTTTATTGAGCTTTAAATCAATACAGATTTATTCACAGTGGTGTAAGTAGGTTATACAAAAAATTCATATATTAAAAGTAACACGTTGAATGCGCTTAATTTGTAATTTTGACAATATTATGATAAATCTGCAAATTGCATATTTATCATGAATTTATTATACTTTTTCATTTGCAATTAAGAAATTGAAAGAAATTGTAAGCTATTAAAACAAAAGTTGAATAAGAAATTAATGGTTTATTAAGGTTCGACGCAAAAAGTACTGCTGAATTCATTCAGCACAAGACATTAAACGAAATACTTTATACTTTTACTCTATATCTTTGATGAGAAAAGGAAAAAGACAAAATTGATCTAAAAAGAAAGTAATTAAAATCAGTACTTCGTTTTCACTTAAAGTTTAAGATTAAAGAACTCTTGTATATCCGAAGATTATAAATATATTTTCCAATTACAGGTATAAATAAGGATAGTAGATTAAATCAAGAAATTAGGTAATTTCACTGTCATTACTTTAAGAATGTTACTTTAAGTGAAAACATACTGTTTTTCTCATAATTCACTTTGCACCTGCTTCACATTCATTCTGTATTCGAGTATTTTTTTTAACAATACATACGACACCTTCGTAAGTGATCTGTGGTAGTCCTTAAATTTAATTTATAGTTTGTTTTAATACTTTGTTTTACCAATATGGTACTGACTGAATTACAAAATCAGAACTTTAAATAATTATGACTACTTCACTTATACTTATTTTAAAACATAACTTATAATTTAAAGTACTTTTTTTAATAAATAAAATTTATATTCATACAATCCTATTGACTAAATAAGGTTAAAAAATCTGGAGGTACGTCTTAACATAATTTCTGTAATTTGTAAAATTATACTTTTATGATTTAAAGTATTATGCGACTATCTCAATAACTAGATGTCTTAATTCAATAGGATCATAGTAATCAATTTCTGGGACAGGGATAAAATTGTCTAGTTTAGTGCATGTATCTTAGTGTAGAAAAATATCTCTGTGCCAAGGTCTTAAAATATTTAAAGGACTACCATTCGATTATTTCTCTTTAATAAAATATTAAAAATGTTAATATGGAGTTTCTAAAACTACCAAATCTATTTAAAATACTTATAAAAAAATATTTATAATTACTTAAAACCGCAGAAAATGAGTAGACGAGGCCTAATCGCATGTGCACGAGAGAAAATTAGGTCGTAGGTACTACCAGAACAATAAAGCGTTTATTTTTTTATTCATTAGTTTGATGTTAGCATTGTTTTGAAATACTTACAATTAAAATTTCTATAATAAAAACAACATTTAAATTTTTATTCAAATTCTTGTTATTTAATTTTCCACTGCAATTTCGTTACTTTAAATCAAATTTTCAATTTCAATTTCATAACAAAATAATGTTTAACCACATTATTGGATGAATTTGCAATCATGTAAATACAATTTTAATTTCTTTCAGCATTTATAAATATTAATTCAAAATTTCTCGTAATGCATGGAATAATAAATTAAATCATACGTACACGCTTTTATGTTCGTTGGTAGACTTTTTTTAAATGACCGCTCTCGTCGCTATTTTTATCTGACAATTTGTAATCAGTGTTGGGCAATATATTATATAATATATAAACATATGATTAAATAAGTATATGTTTTAGAGCTTTGGGCATGGTAAATTATTCATTGGTAACTTTAGTATTATAATTAAAAAATGAACATTAGCCAAGTTTACATTATAATTCAATTTTAATGATAGGAACTTATTTGGACTATCAAATTTACATAGAAAACTAATAGATACTTGTTTAAAAAATATCACATTGCCCGCTTTTGATTGCAAATAATTTTCGTAACAAGTAGTAGATCGAATTATTAATATACAATAAATATAATATCATGCGTGTAGTCAGTAAAAATAAGTATTAAAAATGATGTATATTGGAAAATAATTTCCTGTGCGATGTTTCTTGGAAGAAAAGAGAGTGTGATAAGTAAATAAAAATCTCATTGCGACGCACACGCAATTCAATTATTTTATAAATGTGCCAAAGTGTCAATATACAGACGCAACTATCTCTATACTGCCTAGATTTGTAATTCTTACATTGAACAATTTTTAATATCATTTTGTACTTCACGCTTTTGATTCCTACGGTACTAATTTTCTTTTCAAAGTTATAATGTGAATACATAAAAACTTATAATAGACATCTTTAATATGTGCCTATATTGAAAAATAAATATTAGATGTTGACGTTTGCGTAAATGTACATATAATTAACCGTATTCTGTGTATATAATTAAAATCCTTAATTGAATTCTACAAAAGATTGTTTTCTAAAATTTTAGTTGCTTTTGATATTATAGTAGATAAATATCGCTCTCTAAAGATCTTTTAGGTTTTTTTAAGTTTTTTTTAAAAGAATTTTTACTTATCAAAATAAAAATAGAAACAATGTACTTTACTTCTGACTTCAAATTTAATTCATTGTAGATATAATGAGTTAACAAATTTTTTGTTCTTCGATCCGGATAGTCTTATTAGTTTTCTGATCTCTCTATATTATAAAAATGTATCGCCGCCGCTGTGAATTCAGCCAGCCCCCCCCCCCCTCGAACAGTCCCAATTATCGAACAGTCCCAATTACCGAACAGCTCCAATTACCGAATAGTCCTAATTACCGTAGAATCCTATTATGGGGGGTTGGCGCGCGTAGCGCGCAGGGGGGCGGAACCCCCTTAGTTTCTTTAAAAAAAAATAAACAGTCTAGGTAAGGATACGCAAAAATGTGGAAAGAAACTGTCTTTTATAAAATTGATCGTGAAGTGTTAGATTAAATAATTATGTATTTAAAGTAAAAGAGTTTAAGAGTTCAAAAATTTGCAGTTGTATTAGCAAAACAGTATTCAAACATATTTATATTTATATTAACAAGTTTGATATAATAAGAATTTCTACGTTACCTTTCTTACACATCATCAAAGTAGAGTAGCGCCGTAACTTTCAACGAAGTTATTTATTCAATCAAAATTTTAAAATGTAATAAACATGATGTAAGAATCGTGTTTCTTTCAAGTTTTTTTAATAAATCTGTTGATAAATTCGAATTGATTAATAGTATTGCACTTAGAAAAGAGAAGTAAAATGAAAAATAATGTATTCTAAACTTTTTAGCGTTTTGTCGACTTGATTGTCATCTAATTGAAGCGGTATTTTTGATGCTGAATTTGTAAGAAAAATTAATATTAAATAAGACTAGAGAAAAGTATACAACTGCAGCAAAAATAATAATTATATAAAGCGGTTCATATCGAACTTATATATAATATATAATATCTTGACTCATATCTTTCCAGGATGATCTATTTTTATAGCATTGAAATCTCAAACGATTCTTCATTAATTATCTTGTATAAAGCTTTTTTACATGCTGTATGTAACCACCTATCAATACATTATGTAGATTCGTGTTAGAAATTATAAAAGACGATAATTAGAAAAGAAAAAGTAATTTGAAAAAATGAATATAATACTAAAATAATTTTTCAACTTATTCATATACTGAAATAACTTGAGTATATTTAGTGCATTTGGAAAAATCCCTACACTGAATCATGACAATCAACATATCTTTAATCATCCTCGTTAAATAAGAAGTAATTGTTTTAAAACATTTAAGTATTTGTGAGAGGGTAAAACGCAATAACCAATATAAAATTATACAGAGTTCAAATAAGCGATTCACTGATTTCACCGTTTAATCCTCGCTTGACGGAGCATATTTATAAATCCAACAGGTTTTGAAGTATTTCCGTAGAAATTGATATGGAAGTGATTTTGGTATCGCTGATAATGAATCCATTGTCCCAATTCTAAAATTCAAAAATTGCGGATCCAAAATAGCGGAGCTAAGATTCTTTTGAGCTTACTTTTCGTCAAACGAGGGTTGAACATTCATACACAAAGATGAATGAATTATATGAAGGCAGATTAATTTAATTTTTCTGCATAGATTTATTCTTCAATTGCTTTGATACATTGTAAAGAAAATTGTCACTTACTTGTATTTTAGTGTTTATGTACAAAAAATAAAGAGAATTCTATATATATAATAAGGTAATAGTTTATTTTAATAATTTATTCCATTGCACAACTGTTATACATATAATAGTATATATTATATTGCATTAACTGATTAAAACGTATACACGTGCTACATACGATATCTTCTTCAAAGAATATTTAAAAGAATACTGCCATGTATAAATAAAAGATTCAGCAAAATTGCAGCAAACAGCAAAAACGGTCGCATATTTACATCCAATTTATCTAAATCTTAAAAAATCACAATTTTTTGTAATAGTATTTTTCGACACGGGTGTGGAAGTTGATTATTTACCTCGTGAGATATTTTTCGCCCGAGCGAAGTTAAACACTAACACTACCCTGGTAGAGATAAAAAAATAAAAAATGGCCAGGAAAGTATAAACTAGGTATTTAATTCCTAGTTAACTAACTTTTATGTAACGATTTTTCCGATCATTCTCGAATCATTTCAATAGATTGAGCATAACCTAGAAATATTCGAATCAAGTTTCAGTCTATTTTCAGTTATGTAATACAATATACAAAAGATTTTGAATGCTCTAGTTTTCCAAAATAATAATAAGAAGTATAAACAAAACATTTATTTATAATACTGCTTTGGTAAAATTTTAAAGAAAACGTAAATTTCTTGCCTCTTGTCTATCTCTCTCGCTCAAAATTAGAATACCAAGCAAGTTTCTGGATATTTCTGAGGTAAGAAAAATACCTATCGTAACAACCGTGTAAATACGGACAAATAAGTTTAAATTTAGTCAAACTAGTTTAAAAGTCCGACGACCATGAAAAAAATATATGAATATTATTGGAACCCAAACCTATAATATCAAAAAAAAGAAAAAAAGTCCGAAATTCTTTCAAAACTTCAACACTAAATAACTTGATTTAACGCAATAACTTTTTTATAAAAATATTTTCAGCCAAATGGCTTTGGAAACATATTCTACACATGATAACCCTATTGAAAATATCTTATAAAGTCTGATAAAAACCCATTGATTCGGGTGCAAATACACGTATTAAACCCTATAAAACTATTCTATAAGAATTTTTCAATAGGGAAGCTATCAATTTATAAAAAAATCGATTTTTTGATCGAGCTTGACCGGAGATCCTTTAATTAGTTTACCTATTTTATTGTTTAACGATTTTATTTTTCAACTGTTTTTATTAATACTAAATAAATAATTTGATTTATTATTTAATTTAATTTATTATTTTTGTTTCAAGGAGGTTAAAATTGAAGTTATTTACTCATATTTCCAAATTTTAAGCGTCAATTTACATTATT